>JAQSNX010006753.1:0-24031 GCA_029532605.1 Oreochromis grahami
AAGATTCCCTTCAAAAGTCTAAATCAGGCCTTACACATTACCAAATGTTCCTCCCTTTTCTTGAAATAAGTTTTCCCCTTTTATGTCTCCATGAAGTCCATCATGCCTCCATGTTGTTCTGCCTTTAGTCTTTGTCAAGCTCGTGTGTCTTAGTCTCTGTTTATGCTTCCTGTTATATTTGATGATCTCTTGTCTCAATTCAGTTCAGTTCAATTTTATTCATAGAAGGCCAATTCAACCCTAGAATAAAACAGAGAAAACAGCAACATTCTGACCCCATGAGCAAGCACTTGGTGATAGTTAGAAGGAAAAACTCTCTAAACTCTAAAACCAAAGTTACTTTCCCTAGTAACTAGTTATTCTGAAAGTAACAAGTAACTTTTTTTAATGAGTAACTTGAAGTAACTGACTTACTTTTGATAGAAGTAACTAGTAATGTAACTAAGTTACTAATTTAAGGTAACTTACCCAACACTGGTAATAACACAATCCTAACCATTGTGGACCGTTTCTCTAAAGCTGCCCACTTCGCCCGATTATGATGGTGGAGACAGTTTTGCAGAGGACTAAGGGACCTGCTTGCCAGCTTAATTGAAAATAGTGTGGAGTGTTACTAACCACAGGAACTCTGACCAAGGATGAGGACCCCAGGGCCAATCAGGTAATTGTATCTGCAATTGATTAACCCTAGAACACTATCGCTATAAATAGTAACACAGTCACTAATGCCGGGTGATTTTTACCCGATATAATATAACCAATAAAAAGTAATCAAATATATCAAAATATGACAACACATGACAAATTAGAGTGGTCGTCTTTTACTTTCAACTGTGCCATGTCTAACAAAATGAAAAAAAAAACCCTCCTAAAACAAAATAATGACTCTGGAAAGCTGGTCTTTGGTCCACCCATTCCTGGGAAATTTGAGACTTCCCTGGTGAAGGCACAGGCTCCTCGACACGCAAACAGCTGCAGGAGAGAGAAATCATGTAAATGTATTTGCTCGGGTGTAAATCACCCGGCGATAGTGCTCTAGGGTTAAAAGGAAAAGGAGGAAAAAAAAACCTTTTGTTTTGGGAGAGCTAAGTTGGTTGTTTTGGGGGGTTTTTTTTGCCTTCATCCAAATAAACAGCTCGCTCTGACTTTATCACAGCCTTGCGTATCTGCTTTTGGGTCTTCTCTCTCTACAACAATCAGCATAGTCAACAGATTATAACAAATTTTAATGCCACCAGCTTGCTGCTTCAAAATATCAAACTCAAGCAATCTCGCAAGCTAGTAGGACAGTTCGTGTTATTAGACTTACTGGTATTTTTAATTTTTTTCCATTGCTGTGCTATTTCCCATCCCAGCTGGTATACAATCACAAAGCTTTGCCCTGGAGCTGTTTTCTCAGCAGCCTGGTTCACACCTTTGTGGTGCATGAAGCATGTTATGACTTTCAGAAGAATGTGCTGATGGCCCAAGGCTGCAAAGCTTCACCATAATAAGAGCCGCATTCCTTCAGGCTACTGACCAGCGAGGATGGAATGCAATTAGCACCTATTAGAGAGAGGCTGGAGGAGGCCTGTCAGGCCCATTGGCATACACAAACTGCATGCTCAGTCCTGAGAGTGACACAAACAAACCCATACACAGCCTGGCAATTACTGTACAATCAATAGATCCACTCCAGTAGGGCAATTTAAACATTTTGTGGTATACACTAGAAACTGAAGTAAGATGATTTTATGAATAATAAACTTATTATCGAAGTGTCAAGTGTTGCTGTGTGCGGCACGCAGGATATTGGACCCAAAATGCAGATTCAACAAGCAGAACTTAACTCAAAACCACATCTTTAGTGCTGGATGGAATAAATGCAAAACAGACACTAGATACAAGAGGAAACATGGCTGGCAACTATTCAAACAGATGGGGGGGGGCAAAACAGAAAATGACACACACCGACAAGAGACTTTCAAAGTAAAACAGGAAGTACAGGGGACACACACTGAGAAGCAACCTGACTATGTACAGACAACAGCAGGAGTGACGGAGACAGGACTGGGGAACAAGGGAATAAACATAGAGACAGCACTACGTGGGACATGGAACAGCAGGGAGGCAAGACAACGGAAACCTAAAGACTAGATAAGAAAACTGTTCATGCATCTTTGGTAAACCATTCAGACTAGGTGTAGCTTCTCTAACCTGTGGTATGGTGTGTTCAGTAATTTTGTTACTAAACAGTGACAAAATCTTCACTTGATTTGGTTTGTTGTCTTGAAAGACGGCTAATCCTTGCAGTTCCTTACTGAGCAACATGAGTGTCTTCCTCTCTGTGATGCTGATACTGGAGGCTTTGGGCTTTGCAGATGTGTGAGCAAAGCAACTTGAGATGAAATTTTCAGCTTGCCTAAGTTATGCAGTGTTGTTTTATACCATTGATGAGTCTGTGATCAGTTTCACTAACAAGGTTTGTCTTGGTGTAGCACAGCAAAGTTCAACCCTTCTGTAAGGAGGGTAAGAAATGATGTTACATCATCATCTTCACTTATGTTCCAGTTACTGAAACCGTCAGCGTTTCATAAGAAATTACATGAAAACAAAGGTCATACTTCATCTTCACGAAAGACAAAGATCACCCTTTCAAGGATGCAAGGATGCCAGTTGTTAACATTTTGGACCGAGAAGACTGATGGTTTGAGAGAGGACTAAAGGACACCATCTATGTCCACTGTGAATGACCGTCGTTGAACAGTGGGGTTGGTTTATGACACCAACTGTCAGCCACCTACAATGCCATCTCTAAATCCCTTTCCAGGTGCCTTGATCCCCACTCACATCTTGTGTCAGGTGATCTCAATGGGTCACATGACAGAGTGAGGCAAGATCTCATAGGCTATGTTCACACTGCAGGCGAAAGCGCATCAAATCTGATTTTTTTGACCCTATTCATCCATCCATCCATCCATCCATCATCCATCCATCCATCCATCCATTCGCTTCCGCTTATCCTTTTCAGGGTCGCGGGGGGGCGCTGGAGCCTATCCCAGCTGTCATAGGGCGAGAGGCGGGGTACACCCTGGACAGGTCGCCAGTCTGTCGCAGGGCCAACACACAAGGACAGACAACCATTCACACTCACATTTACTCGCACATTCACACCTAGTGACAATTTGGATTATCCAATTAACCTATCCCCTCAAGCTGCATGTCTTTGGACGGTGGGAGGAAGCCGGAGTACCCGGAGGGTATTCAATTCAATTCAATTCAATTTTATTTATATAGCGCCAAATCACAACAAAAGTCGCCTCAAGGCGCTTTATATTGTACAGTAGATAGCACAATAATAAATACAGAGAAAAACCCAACAATCATATGACCCCCTATGAGCAAGAACTTTGGCGACAGTGGGAAGGAAAAACTCCCTTTTAACAGGAAGAAACCTCCGGCAGAACCAGGCTCAGGGAGGGGCGGCCATCTGCTGCGACCGGTTGGGGTGAAAGAAGAAAAACAGGATAAAGACATGCTGTGGAAGAGAGACAGAGATTAATAACAGATATGATTCGATGCAGAGAGGTCTATTAACACATAGTGAGTGAGAAAGGTGACTGGAAGGGAAAAACTCAATGCATCATGGGAATCCCCGGCAGCCTACGTCTATTGCAGCATAACTAAGGGAGGATTCAGGGTCACCTGGTCCAGCCCTAACTATATGCTTTAGCAAAAAGGAAAGTTTTAAGCCTAATCTTGAAAGTAGAGATAGTGTCTGTCTCCCGAATCCAAACTGGAAGCTGGTTCCACAGAAGAGGGGCCTGAAAACTGAAGGCTCTGCCTCCCATTCTACTTTTAAATACTCTAGGAACAACAAGTAGGCCTGCAGAGCGAGAGCGAAGTGCTCTAATGGGGTGATATGGTACTACAAGGTCATTAAGATAAGATGGGGCCTGATTATTTAAGACTTTGAATTCAATTCTGGATTTATCAGGAAGCCAATGAAGGGAAGCCAAAACAGGAGAAATATGCTCTCTCTTTCTAGTCCCTGTCAGTACCCTTGCTGCAGCATTTTGGATCAGCTGAAGGCTTTTCAGTGAGTTTTTAGGACATCCTGATAATAAAGAATTACAGTAGTCCAGCCTGGAAGTAATAAATGCATCAACTAGTTTTTCAACGTCACTCTGAGACAGGATATTTCTAATTTTAGAGATATTGCGCAAATGGAAGAAAGCTTACATATTTGTTTAATATGTGCATTGAAGGACAAATCCTGGTCGAAAATGACTCCAAGGTTCCTCACAGTGTTACTGGAGGCCAAGGTAATGCCATCCAGAGTAAGAATCTGCTTAGATACCATATTTCTAAGATTTTCAGATTTATGCGACCCATATCCGATCATGGTATGACCGTGTGAACGGCACAAATCCGATCTGGGTCACTTCCGTATGTGGTACTGAATCCGATACATATCCGATGTTTTAGAAAGCGACTGCTGTTTGAACGGTCATGTCGCATTAAATCCGTCTTTTACGTCACTAACACAAGACAGACGCCAATTATCAGCGCCGGAGAAGCGCCTGAGAAGACATCGCGAACGCTTCCTGGCCATCCAGTGTAGATGTTAGTGAAACTGTTGGGAAGACAACGTTGGAGAAACGTGAACATTTTATTTGTACTGTATAATTGTAATGAGGGAAGGCTTTAGGACCCAGGGGACCCAAGGGAGGGTATAAAAGAGGAAGTAGCAGCAGGTGCTCTTCATTTGCACTGACAGCGGCTGTGAACAATGGTTGTGTGAGTAGGTGAAGAGCCTGAGAAGTTTTAATTGTCTTCTACACACAGTTGTTTTAAACCTCTACAGCAGAGGTTCGAGTAGTGATTTTAGAAGATAAGCCAAGATAAGCCAGGTGTGCAGCAAACACAGTTGTCTGCTGGAGGACAGACTGCACATGTGAATTTGTCACTGTTTTTTCCTCCTCTCCTCTAACACTCTTACTAAAATAAACAGGGCCACACCAAAATAAAAACAAAACACTGTAACTGATATGACCTGGAACCTGTCGACAATGCCAAATAATGTAGCTAGACACTAGAGCGCGTTTGGTGTCGCATTTTATTTGTAGTGTGAACAAGCAGACAAAAAAATCGAATTTGATCAAAAAATCAGAATTGAGCATTAAGACCTGCAGTGTGAACGTAGCCTTAGTGTATTCACCCAAAACCTCTGGTGGTAATGACCCAAGCATTTTTCCACATCTTGGCTCATGTGTTGAGGCACATAATCAATAGTTGGTCAATGACCCTCTTTAGGAACAATCCCCACTAAGGTTTAGATACCTGGGACCCATTAGGTTTTTAGAACTGAAGAAGCCTCTTAGATGAGAGGTGAAGTTCAGTTGCTCCAAGTTTCCAAACTCCTTTCACTACGATGACCTGGATGACTGAGAACGTACAGAGACAAACCTCAACAGCAGGATCTTTTTAGCTTTTTACATAAAACCGCAAAGCCAACTGAAGCAGCTTTCTTGGAGGTTTTTGATTTTACACACAGACACACGCACACACACACACACACACACACAGGTGCACACACACAGACGCGCACACACGCGCATACTCACACACACACACTTTTTATGAGCTCAGGTCACATGAGCTCCCCCGTATTGCAGTCATTTCTAGAGGCAGTGACTATAATAAATGTGACATGTTCAAAGATGTTTAAGATATTAGTTAATGTCGCAGAGGTCATCCAGTCACTTGTAAAGAAGCTGAAAAGGGTTAATATGTGTGGGCAGGCATTGGAGACATCTAAAGCTAAAAGAGGTTGCTTCAAGAAATGGCCCAATCAGAATACAAATGAGAAGGAATTTTAAAGAGATTAGGTTTCCTAAACCTTGTAAACAGGGAAACCTGCAGTTAGCTGAGACTGAACATGTCACTTGGATGAGTGACAAAACTTGGTAACAGCTAAAGCTTCTGGACATTTGCTGTTCAAGGTCCAAAATGTCCCAAATGTTTTTTGAACAAAGAGAGACTCTACTGGCTTTGTAGCTTAAACATGGAAAGCAGTGAAATTCTCACTGTATTGTATTTGGTTCTACTGCCCCTGTCTCATCACCTGTAATTAGTTTAAGCTGTGTTCCCCACCTTTTCCACGTCATCTTGTGTATATACTGGGTGCATTTCAATTGTTGATTTTACTTAGGAAGGTTTCTAACTGAGAGATGGGACAAAGAAGTATCTATGTTGTGACCATAATCAGAGCAAATACTAAGGAAAGGAGCAAGAACTAAGGAAATGCCTCCATTAGCATAAGATAATAATAATACATTTTATTTAAAAGCACCTTTCAAGACACCCAAGGACACTTAACAAAAGAACAAAACAAATAATAGAACAATGACAATGAAGAACAATAAAAAACAAAATATATTATAGGATAGTGTGTGTGTGTGTGGGGGGGGGGGGGGGTTATGGATGACCATAAACAAACAGTAAGTTCACAGTGAATATGCAGATTTGAACAAATGGGTTTTGAGTAGGGATTTAAACTGGGGGAGAGAACCAATGTTTCCTATATCTGGGGGTAGAGAGTTCCACAGTCCACAGGGAGCAGAGCAACTGAAAGCTCTGCTCTGCTTCCCATGGTGGTGGGGCAGAAAGAAGACACAGCAAGCTGGATAGCAGAAGAAGATTGTAATGAGGGGGCAGAAGAGGTAGTGCTTAACAGATCAGAAAGGTAAGGAGGAGCAAGGTTATGAAGGACCATGAAGATGAGCAGAAGAAGTTTGTACACGATCCAGAATTTCACAGGGAGCCAGTGAAGTTCCTGAAGAACGGGGTGATGTGCTGATAGGAGGGGGTTCTGGTAATAATGCGGGCAGCAGAGTTTTGAAACAGCTGAAGTTTGTGGAGAGATTTTTGGGGGAGACCATGCAAGAGAGAATGACAATAGTCAATTCGGGAGGCAATGAGACTATGAACAAGAATGGATGTAGACTGGATGGAAACAGAAGGACATAATCTGTTAATGTTGCATGGATGGAAATAAGCAGAACAGGTGAGATTATTGATGAGGTTACTGATTGATGAGGTTTCCAAAAGTAAAAACACCCCAGAGGAATAGATTCATTTAATTGAGAAAAGTCATCCGGTTATTGCCAGGTTTCGGTTAAACAGAAAAAGTCAAACTTACAGTCAGATAGGAGGTCCTGGATGAGAGGTCCAATATTTGTCAGTGAACAGACGTTTAAAAGACCAAAGTTGAATGGAATATTTTCTTTTTTACTAATCACGGTAGGCGCCCTGGTCAGGTGGGCTAGAGATTGGTGGTTGACAACCCAATAAGGGTTCCTGTGAGGATGGCAAGTAGCAGACCAAAACGTTTTAATTCCATTGCAGTTGTGGAAAATCCTGCAGGACCCACGATGGATGTATCTCCGGCGAGGCTGGAAAGTGATGTCCAGAGTGGAGCTCCGCCAGGGATGGGAGTGACAGCTGGTCGCGAAGGTGCAGGAGCTCAGCGGCCGTGCAGTGAAGCAGTCCAGCCGTAGGATGGTAGATACCTGTCAGGAGAATCCAGAATAGTGAGAACATATTGTCCCACATTTTGGGCGATGTACACACACAGTACAACATTTGCTTGTTGTATTTGTTTTTTAAACAGTGCAGTTTCTTCACAAAGTAGCTTTCCAATCATGCCACCACAGAGTGGGAAAAGTTAAGTGTGTGGAGCAGGGGTTCCCCAGAGAGAGCCCTCTTCACCTGCCAAAAACCGCCTGCCACTGCTCCATCCACTGGAACAGATCTTGGGCACTCTTTTGGGTGAGATCAGTTAAGTGACTGGTAAGCTCTGTAAAGCCAGGCATGGACCGGAGGTAGTAACCAGTAGGTAGCCAGTAGCCCTTGGTTAAATCCAGCATCATGAAAAATCAGTGCCTAACTAGTCGAGGAGCTTGTCAACCCGGGCTTTTGGATAAGCATCAAAACATACTTCATTCACCTTGTGGTAGTGAACACAGAACCATATAGACCCATCTTTCTTCACCATAAGAGCTATGGGGCTACACCATGTGCTGTGTGAGTCTTACTCCCATCCTTAGCTTATCAGCCAATTCTCTTGAACAATTTTTCTTTTATGTTCAGGTAACCTATAGGGCCATAAATGCATGGTCACACCAGGGCGCATTTCGTGCTCTATGAGAGTTGTACAGTCCAGACAGGTAGGGGGGACACATCTGGAAACCATTGTTGCAAGGCAACAAATTCTGCTGTCTGGGCTTGTGTGCGATGGTTATCCCAATGGAGGGAGACGGGAATGGTGGAAATTGGCACCTCCAGCCAAACTCATCTCTTTCCTTCACCAGGCTAAGCAGAGAAGGGGTTTCAGCCTCTCTCTATGCCTTGAGGGGTTGAGATGATATACTTGTGCAGCTCTATCCCTGTCTGACCCTATCACTTCATAGTCTTCTCCTATGTTTATCTCCTGGTGAAAATTGCTTAATGCTAGCACCTCAGAGCCAGAATGTATTGAATTATATTCTTAGCTTAACACCCCCTACGAATTCCTGCCAAACAGTAACTCCATGGGATTTCCTCCCATGGAGGCCTGGGGCTATTCCCACACTGCAAAAAACAAAGGGTCTAACGAGTGATCTCAACTGTGTTTCTCCTCATGAATGAACATGGACATAGAAGTCTTATTCAGCTGCTCCACCAGCCAATCAGAGGGTGGTAGAAGTTATGAGTTTTTTCTTCCTGTGTGCGAGTGTCAAAAAATGGGGAAATGTCAGCACTGCTACAGGGAGCACCCTTCAACGATCAAGTGTTATCACTTGGTCGAAGGCTGACCATGGGGGGTCGTCATGAGACTGTGCCAGTGGTCTTTCAAAAATCTTTCAAAAATGGCGGTTTTAATTTTTGTGAATGAGACACTCTCATGACTCATCGAGGGACTCTAATAACCAGCCAACTGGTGGCATGCAGCGTGACGACGTCACATTTTACTACCTGCTTGAATCGCTTAGAAGCCCGGGAAAGCAGGTACTAAAAAAGTGCCTGATACCAGGTACTATGACCTAATGGAAAACTCTAAAAAACGTGGTGAACAGTGCCGAGTTGGTCCAAGTAGGCACTAGAGAAAAGTAGACTTTACTTAAACCGGCCCAATCTCATCCCAAAATTAAGGAGTGGTTCAGGCATGACCTTCTGTCTATGTGTTTTACCCATGTATTTGATTTCTACTGGCACTACAGAATATTTATGAACATCCCCATGCACACACCTCACCTCCCACTCTCTCTGCCTCCAACATGGCCCCTGGCCAAACCAGGGTTTGATGGACTAAGGTCTGTGTGCAGCCTGCGTCCACCAAAGCCTGGTGCATACCCCCTTGGCACTTTACCAGAACATTGTTTTTCCCTCCTAGACCAGGGGAAGGTGTTGGAGCGATGCGGAACACTTGCCCAACCTCCAATTGCCGGCACTCCAGTGAAAGTGCCTTGGTTGCCCACACCTCCAACACTCCTGCCCCGACATCTGTGTGACCCGCTCTTGACTGGGTGCAGAGCCAGTAGCTGCTGGGACCTGGAAAGTGGAGACAGGAAAAAATGGGGTAGTCCATCTCGGCATCTCAGACTGTACAGGCCTTAGTTCTTCCATAGGTGGTTGCGTTGGAAGAACTGCCTGTCGTCAGAGCTGCCTGTCGTCAGAGCTGCCTGTCGTCAGAGCTGGGCCAATTTGCCCACCCCGGTTTAGGGCAGCTGAGAGGGGCCTTGGGCCGTTCCACCAGATGAGCCTCCGCCATTGTCAACTGACTGGCTGATCACACTGGACCCACTCGGCTGTCATTCCCAGGAGCCCCTCCACAAACTGCTCCACCCCTTCAACCTCCATCTGGCATTGGGCCAGGCTACAACCACCTCTGCTGCATCTCGGAGCCTCTGAGTAAAGGTCAGTAAAGGGCCAATCCTCTGCCCCCATCTGATTCCCCCCCCAAATTGGTCTTCTGGTGTTGGCGGTGGCCCCAGACTGAGCCACCATGCTTTCCAGGACCTGGGCCTGCTGTTCCTCCGGCTGATGCCTGTTTGCCACAACAGTGTCCTGCTACATCGCCACCAAGCCCACCAGCATTTTGGCTAGTGCATGCACCGGCTGCAATGATTGTGGGTCCAACATGGGATGAATGTGGTGCCTTGAAACCTGGCACCACTGTAACACAGTAAGGGGAATTGTTTAAAAGAATATATCAATGGGCTAATAGGTTCGACTATAGGAGCACAGGGGTGTGTTTAAATGAGACACAGAGACAGGAATGTAACTCAAAAGAACCAGCCAGCTTTAGTGAAATAACAGCTACAGGTTAAAGGCACTTTACAATTGTGGAAAACAAAACTTACAAAAAATAAAAGAAACACATAAAACTCATAAACTACTAAGACAGTAAATTGTAACTTTTGGTTTTCAATGTTGGGTTTCAATGTTGGCTGCACCCTAGTAACCTGACTCCTTAACCGTTATAGAAAGGAGATTACACAAATTCAATGTTCATTCAAATAAAAATCTCACACACCTATCACATGTGGAGAATGTTCTACACAACAGCTTATTATTCAAAGTCCCAAATAAAACTTGTCCACGGGGTATAGTCCGAAAAAAATTCTCAGGTTGTGAAAGAAAATAGGGATGATAAAATGTCAGTCGGTGATCTTCTGTATAACCAGCTGTGTGTGAAAGTGTGAGTGATACAGTCCTACCACATCGCAAGGTGCAGCAGATCATCAAGTGGAAAAGAAGAGAATCTCAGTCTAAGTCCAGGTGGGAAAGCTCACCATGTAATTCACTGGAGGAATCCACCTTAGGAACAATCCAGCATACAAAAAACCCCTGACCGATCTCAGTGGATCATGGCCGAAGACAATGGTGTGGTGTCTCTCAGTCGGAACATGCGGGGCTCTTACTAATGGAAGCAGATTGAGTTGAACTTTCAGGCAGTTGATAACAACTAGAGCTAACAAAGGCTAACAGTTTAGCTCCACGCTTTTTAAAGTCACCAGAAAACTGCAGCATCTGCCCACGCACCTGGAATAATTAACCACCTGCCACTCATTAACCTGGTTTTCCTGGCCACTACTTAAGGCAGTGGCTCAGTGCTTCTCGCTGCTGGATCGTTGTGCAACCTGGGTTAGTGTAGCCATGCCAAATTCTAGCCTCTAGAATCTCTAGTTTGTTTCTAACCATGTGTTTCCTGTATATACGTTGTACCTTTCCTTCTTTTAGGAGTCAGAAACAAATTCATCCAGAGAAGAGCTGCATTATTACAAATTGTTCCACCCAGTAAACCTGAAATCTATGTGGAACAGCTTTGAATATGCAGAAAAACACAAACTCAGACATCCCAGTTACTATATTACCATGTCACATGTGTGAATGCAAGCATTGCTTTTTAGTTTTAATAGCACAACACAACATTCAGGGTTTAACTAACACAGTAACACTTTTATTTGATACAGATTGAGCAGAGAGAAGCCGCTTGATGTGTGTGCATGGTGGAAAAAATGAAGATCATTTCAGTCATTTATGCTCCGTTTCATGAAATCAGTGTTATTGAGAAACAATAGGTCGGGCTTACGTCTAAACACTCAGCCTGAGGGCTGAATGGAGAGTCTTTGGAGAGAGTAGTACTATGATAATCGCCACTCAAAGAGCCGATTATGCACTCGTTCGTAACATCTCCTCCTAAACTTGTATTAGGAACTATCTCAACCACAATCCATTGAATGACTGATTTTTTTTAAAAAAATGTGTGCTACAGACATTCCAATTCATATTTGCATGACTCATCCAAATAGACTCCTGAAAGTGAAACTCTTAGAAATACATATGCTATAAGGCCAGCAGCCAAAACACATCTTTACACAACTGTCAGTTACAAAACTGACATTGTGCCTCTTCAATAAATCCAGCAGCTTTTTAACATAAAAAGAGGTCATTTGGCTGCTGCAGACATTAGTAAATCTGGCCTTCTTTAAAATTCCAGTCTTTGTAATGAAGGGATAATTTTCCCAGGTTCTTATTTATATGACCTCCATAAAACAACAGGGTTAGAACATGTTGTAGTTAGACAACAAAACAACCTGTACCATCTTCTGCACATTGTATTTTCAACACAACAAGTTGTTAAGGAAACTAATGTAAAGCTGTTCCAATTCCCTGCGAATGACTCTTCTCTCTTCCTAAGTGCTTAACAATTTTCCTTTGAGAAAAACTTAATTGAGGCAAGAGGAAAAGGTTAGGAAGATAAGAGGTACTTTTGGAACAGACCTATTGTCTTGGTTTTCCCTTGTTTTTTGTTGCGTTCTCCCTCATGGTTTTGTCCTTGCTCACAGTTTGTCCGTCACAAAATTTGTTGATTTTATTTTGTACTAAGTTTAAGTTCAGCAAAAAAGCTGGTTTTTAGTTTACTCCTTTTTTTTCCGAATCCTGTGCCAGGCTTGACAGGTGGAGGCAAACCAGACAAGCCAATGTATATGATACAGTGACAAGGATGCTGATTCACAGTCATTCTCCATTCCCAGGAAATTTTAGAAGGTGTTAAAGAAAAGGATGCATACACAAAAGCACAGCTTATAAATAAAAATATTAATAGTTGAGGTTGAGTGAACATGTCTCTCAAGTTTACAGATCTTACTTAAACATGTTCTGTGCAGAAGGGAAAGCAGGATCACCATTATACTAACTGGACCCACAGGGCATCTTTACTGTGTCTTGTAAGTCTGAGACAAGTTAAACCATCAAATGACACATACAAGTTACAAGTCAAAATCTGCTCACATAGTTATAATCCAGTGCCAGGGAGCTGTGTCCTTTAAATAATGTCAGACTGCAGAGTCCTGGCCCGAGCAGTTAGCTCTTCTGTGTTGTGCCATCTGCTGTTTGGTTTCCCCAGTGTATAAATCATGAAAATCCTCCTGGCAATCAACAGTGTACACTATATTACTCTGTTTGTGCCAGAGGGCCTGATCCTTGGGGTGGTCCATTTTTTGGTACAGCATGTTTTGGGGTTTAAAAGCCACAGAGACGTGGTGTTTAGAGAAAATACGTCTGAGCTGTTCCAATACTCCTGACACATATGGGATCACTACGGGTTTTTAGGCACCAATTGTCCTTCTCTCCTGAATCGCCTGGAGCTTTCTTTAAGTGCCTTCCCAGCTTTGACAAATGTCCAGCTGGGATAACCACATTTACTCAGGGCCTTGATCTTCTTCTGCTTCCTTGGCCGCTGTGTCTGTGGGGATGGTGTTTGCTCTATGTTGTAGTGTCGTGATTGCACCCAGTTTGTGCTCCAGTGGATGATGAGAGTCAAACGTTAAATACTGATCCATATGCGTAGGTTTACGGTACAGATCAACTTTTAGATGTCCTCCATTACTGATGCAAATCTCAAAGTCTAAGAAGGCTAACTTGCCACTTTTCATATCCTCCTTGGTGAATTTGATGTGTTGGTCCACCGAGTTAATGTGATCTGTGAATTGTGGTATGTCCTGAGATTTGATTTTCATCCAGGTGTCATCCACATACCTGAACCAATGACTTGGTGGTATTCCAGGGTAGGATAACAAGGCCCTCTTTTCTACTTCTTCCATGTCCAAGTTGGCCACAGTGGGTGAAACTGGGGAACCCATGGTCACTACTACACGCAGAAAAACCTTTGTTTCTGCCTGTAGCAGTGACCCTTGTAAGGGTCACTGCTACAGGTTGAACACAGTTCCAAAAGCAAACACACTTGGTCGGTGCTGAGAGTGGTCCTGCTGCTGAGGTTGGGGTTATCCTGTAATGTATTACAAACTACCTCCACTGCTTCAGTGACCAAAAAACAAGCAAGGAGAGATGTAACATTGTATAAGACCATTGTTTCATTGGCCTCCATAATGACATCTCTCACCTTCTCAACAAAATCCAAGGTGTTCTGGATTTGGTGTTCAGAGCTGCCTACCAACAGGTTGAGGATTGAAGCCCGAAACTAAGAGATGTTATAGATGACCGAGTTGATCATACAGAGAATTTGTCTTAAAGGTACACCCTGTTTGTGTATCTCTGGTAAACCATACAAACTTGGTATAGATTGCCCTGGGTATAGCCTGTGGTATGAGGTCCGATCAATAGCATTGTCTTGTTCTAACTGCTTCAGACAATCTATCACCTTCTTGGCATGATAATGTACAAGAGAGTAATAATGTTGTTGTTACTAAGTGATGTGAGTGCCTTCCATGCTGATGTTGGATGCTGGGGGCCTTGCATTGCTGATACAGGCTGAAACTTTGGTCCACAGTTGTTCTGCTTCCACGTCTACAATGTTGTTGTTTGGAATTGCTGTTTCTGTGGCTGTGATCAGTTCCACTAGCAGGATTTGTCTCGCTGTCACAGCAAAGTTCAACGTTTTTGTAAGGATGTTTTTCTCTGCTTGGGTGAGTTTTTTGACAAATTTTTTACCCACTTGTCCCCATCCTCGGTGTGACATCCTTCTCTCTTCTGACCTCACAACCTATAGCACAATGCATGAAACTAGCACCAATGAAAAAAAAAGTACCTTTGCAGGTTTCCCCAACCTTATAAACAAAGTGTTTGTGCATTGTGCAGTCAGCTGAGACTGAAGAAGTCTCTTAGATGAGTAAGAAAACATGTCAAGATGAAATGAATTCACTTTTTGCGATTTCCTTTCCTGGATGATTGTCGTGAGTCATAATGACTAAATTTCTAAATGCATGCTCAAAGCACACCAACATTCGCAGTGAACTGCAGGCTAGTGGCTGACTGTGAAAGAAGCTGAAGCCCAGGGCACCCAGAATAGGCTTGTAGCAAAGCCTCTAGATCGCACACAGCTTCCCTCTTAGATGTAATAAGTGTTACCTGTTTGAAAGGCAGGACAATCATAGTGAGGAATTGCCTACAGCTACCATGCCACAAGCAGTGTGAGCGAACCTGGAAGCGCAGCACGCTAGGAAGTGTCCGGGATAGGTTACAGGCTAAGCCAACCAGACCAGCTGTTCTGTCCATTATTCAGGCAAATGTCTGTTTACTGGACAATAAACTCGACCACATCGGACTGCAGAGAGCAAGATGTCCCAAATTAAGAGACTGCTCTTTGTTTATCTTCCACCCAGCACTGCTCACTGCTGCTGGAATTTATGGCAGCGAGGTGCAGGCCTTATTATTTGCTGTGGGAGTTCAGTATCATTGTTATTGTGCCAGTGTACATTCCTCCCAATGATAATGCTAAGGAGGCGCTACACAAGCTGTACGAGGCCGTCAGTGACCTGCAATCTCACCAGCCCCGAAGGGATTTTTCATTATTGCTGGGGATTTCAACCAAGCAAATCAAAAACTATTCTGGTTAAACTCCACCAACATGTTGAATGACCAGAGGAGATAATATACAGGACTTGGTATACACTAACACCAGGTCTGCATACAGAGCAACCCCTCACCCCCATATCAGATTGTCTGACCACATTACAGTAATGCTTCCTCCAGCATACATGTCACTGCTGAAGAGAGCAAAGCCTGTGACAAAGCAGGTCAGAACATGGTCAGAGGGAGCTACTGAAGCTCTGCAGGACTGTTTTGAGAATGGAACATCTTCAGAGAAGCGGTGACTACTGACTATCATAGACATAAATGAGTATGCTGAGGCAGTGACGGGATACACTCATAAATGCACTGGACATGTCACCGTTATCAACGCTCTCACAACACGCGTTAACCAGAAGCCTGGTTTACAGCAGATATTCATGAACTGCTGAAAACACGGGGTCCTGCCTTCAAAGCCAACGACAAGGTGGCACTCAGACTGGCAAGAATCAATCTGTCCTGGGACATCAAGCTAGGAAAGCCTGAGTACTCAACAAAAGTCAGTGATCACTTCGCCTGCTCAAGAGATTCTCAGCGAATGTGGCAGGGCATCCAAGCCATCACCGATTACTGAGGTTATTGTACTCGGCCCTGAAAATCTTAGAAATATGGTATCTAAGAAGATTCTTACTCTGGATGACATTACCTTGGCCTCCAGTAATGCTGTGAGGAACCTTGGAGTCATTTTTGACCAGGACATGTGCTTCAACGCACATATTAAACAAATATGTAAGACTGCTTTCTTCCATTTGCGCAACATCTCTAAAATTAGAAATATCCTGTCTCAGAGTGATGCTGAAAAACTAGTTCATGCATTTATTACTTCCAGGCTGGACTACTGTAATTCACTATTTTCAGGATGTCCTAAAAACTCGCTGAAAAGCCTTCAGCTAATCCAAAATGCTGCAGCAAGAGTCCTGACAGGGACTAGAAAGAGAGAGCATATTTCTCCTGTTTTGGCTTCCCTTCATTGGCTTCCTGTTAAATCCAGAATTGAATTCAAAATCCTGCTCCTCACATACAAGGTCTTAAATAATCAGGCCCCATCTTATCTTAATGACCTTGTAGTACCATATCACCCTATTAGAGCACTTCGCTCTCGCTCTGCAGGCCTACTTGTTGTTCCTAGAGTATTTAAAAGTAGAATGGGAGGCAGAGCCTTCAGTTTTCAGGCCCCTCTTCTGTGGAACCAGCTTCCAGTTTGGATTCGGGAGACAGACACTATCTCTACTTTCAAGATTAGGCTTAAAACTTTCCTTTTTGCTAAAGCATATAGTTAGGGCTGGACCAGGTGACCCTGAATCCTCCCTTAGTTATGCTGCAATAGACGTAGGCTGCCGGGGATTCCCATGATGCATTGAGTTTTTCCCTTCCAGTCACCTTTCTCACTCACTATGTGTTAATAGACCTCTCTGCATCGAATCATATCTGTTATTAATCTCTGTCTCTCTTCCACAGCATGTCTTTATCCTGTTTTCCTTCTTTCACCCCAACCGGTCGCAGCAGATGGCCGCCCCTCCCTGAGCCTGGTTCTGCCGGAGGTTTCTTCCTGTTAAAAGGGAGTTTTTCCTTCCCACTGTCGCCAAAGTGCTTGCTCATAGGGGGTCATATGATTGTTGGGTTTTTCTCTGTATTTATTATTGTGCTATCTACTGTACAATATAAAGCGCCTTGAGGCGACTTTTGTTGTGATTTGGCACTATATAAATAAAATTGAATTGAATTGAAATTGAATTGAATTGAACCGATTACAAGGACCCACTGTGTATGTGTGTTACCGACACCTCTCTGCCAGACACACTTAACACATTCTATGCCAGGTTTGAGGCCCAATAACAACGAGCCAGCACGGAAAACCTCCCCCTCGCCAGACAACCAAGTACTGACCCTGTCCATGGCCAGTGTGGGAAGGACTCTCGCTAGATTCAAACCAAACATCTCAAACATCTCCGTGAGCCAAGCTGGCACTCCAACTTGCCCTATAACACTTGGATCACTGTAATGCCCATGTAAGAATGCTGTTCATTGATTTCAGCTCAGCATTCAACACCATCATCCCTCAACAGCTGATCAGCAAGCTGGACCTGCTTGGACTCAACACCTCCACCTGCAATTGGATCCTGGACTTTCTCATTGATAAACCCCATACAGTACAGGTTGGAAATATAAGATCCCACAACATCACACTTAAGCACAGGTGCCCCCGAGAGATGTGTGTTAAGCCCTCTACTCTTCAGGCTCCTAACCCCTGACTACACCTTCCAGCTCCAACACAAACCACATTATCAAGTTTGCAGATGACCCCACAGTCGTGGGACTCATTAGGGACGATGATGATGCTGCATACAGAGAGGAGGTGCAGCGGCTGGCACTTTGTTGCAGAGATGCAGAGATACAACTAAATAAACCGACAAAAGCCATCTAATGCAACTTGTAAAAATCAGTGACAACATAATGTAAACCAAATGTGCATGTCATCATATAGAATTATGAATAGTGTCATAAAGTGTGTTAAAACAAATTAACTAAACATAACATACACCAAGCAGCTTCAGTGACAAATTCACACAAATTGTCATGTTTTTGCATAAACTGGACCCAAAGAGCAGACTTAAACACCCGACGAGTGACTTTAAAGATTTTTATTAAAAAGACTGAATATATGATCAAGAGACTGGAATGTCCAGAGATCTGCAGAGGAAGAAGGAGAGAAGGATTTAACAAAAGCCAATGTGGGCTTGAAGATTTAAATGTTAGGAAGATCTTAGAAAATACAAGTGAATACTTTTGGAAACAACACACAGTGTTCTGGCAGAGGACTGAGGAACCAAGCTGGAAGCAATTAATTTACAGAACTTTTTTAACACAAGTGTAGTGATAATAACCTGGTGGAGAACAGCACCACCAGCCGGTTAAATGCCAAACTGTGATTAGTTAATGCCCAGCTAACTCTTCGTGTACTATACCACACTAAATGTGGTAATGATATGAGAGAGTGAAACATTAAATCTGATTCATGTGTAAATGAATTTTTCCAAATCGTTATTTCAATTGTCTGGTTGTTTATAAGTCATCACACGTGTGTCATGTCATGTCCTATCTTCAATAGTCAAGTCTGTCATCAGATTTCAATCCAGCATAGCATTTTTCTTCTTTTTTTTTTCACCAAATGATGGCTTTCCCTTCAATTCAGAAAACACATTTTATGATATCAATGCATTGCAGACTCGAGTAATGCATAAAAGTAGGCCTAGTTCCTAATAGTTGTTTATAAAAAATAACATAATCTTCCAAAAACCTATGTACCTCACAGTATTATTTTGTATGTGATTATAATAAATGAAATCTGTCAGTTTGCAAACACTTACCAAATCAAGAGTTGAATAGCAACACTTGGCACAAAGATGCATCTCAGGTACTTATTTATATCAGATATGCCATGTAATCAAGTTGCATTACAACCACATAGCAATGGGCTAAAATGACCTATTTGTAGTATTTATGCAAACAAGACCCTTTATAGTAAAAAATAATTTTCACTTCACACAACTCCATGTCACAAGTGGCTGAAGGCCGGTAACTGAAACTCAACCCAAGCACAGAAAACCCAGAGCGGAGGCAGAGGGAAAGTTCTAACAACGTTTTATTGATCAACACGAGAGTTATACTTGGCAATGAGAAACTACACAGTGGCTTGGTAGAAGTGGCATGGCAATGTGGCTGAGGCAAAATAAAGAGGCCATGACTGAGAAGGTAACTGGAGCAGGACTAGTATGTATGGTCACACTGGGGAGAGAGGAAAACTAAATTAGAGCTTAGCCAGAGGAGTGATCCTGAGGAAGTGAGTGTAATCATTTTTCGGCTTACTTTGCAGGAGGGAAATGGATGCATTAAAGGTGAGGTGGCGTAGGGCCGGATGAGTGGATTGGGCTGACCTGAGTTCCAGTGGCTCCGAGGCCGAGGGACCGCAGCAGAGCAGGCAGGTGAGGCACGGAGTGAATCCCAGAAAACAGGGAGGTAAATCCAAAATCCAAAAGGATGCGTGGTTCAAAACCATGGAGCGTCTAGAAGCAAGTAGAGTAGTTGACGAACTGGCGGAGAAGGGAAGTCAGCGTGGAGCTTAAATCTCTAATTGCCTCAATTAGCTCCAGATAGAGGAGGGTGTAGTGGCCCTGCCCATGGGCACAGAGAAGTTCAGGAACTTAGTGGAAATTTCCAGCCACTCACCCAGACCATGACACTACAGTAGTTTTTTTTTTTTTTTTATGTAATTGCTTGACAGAGGTTCCACCAGGCATTAGGGTCAACCCCTATCTGGAGAACTGCTTCTAAACCTTTTGTCAATAAAATCACCTGAATTAGAACTAAAATTCCCTTAGTCTCTCTGGAGATTCTAGTTTAAAGAGAAATTAGTTCTTCAAAACATTCCAGTTGGGTTCTAGAGAAAGCAATGGCACAGAGAAGGAACACCTCCATGTGATGAATGATTTGCTGGGTGCAGGTTCAGTTTCATTTTTTATATCAAATCCCAATACTCAAAACACTTTAGGTTGTAAGGTAAAGACCCTACAATAGACGAGAGAAACCCCAACAATCAGATGACCCCCTTTGAGCAAACACTTGGCGACAGTGGGAAAGAAACACCAGGCTCAGAGAGGAGCAGCTATTAAAGTGGAAGAGAGACAGACATTAGTAATAACTAATGATTAAATCCAGAGCGGTATATAAACTAGTCCTGTCAGTGTTAATCTCGTTAAAATGACGTTAATGCCATAACCGCATTAACGCGGTAAATCTCCGCTAGCGAGTTAACGCGGATTGCCCTGTGAATGGGGCTGCACGGTGTCAACGTGTTAGCATTGTTAGCTAGTTAACGCATTAGCGCTAACGAACTAAACGGTTATGGCGTTAACGTCCTTTTAACGAGATTAATCCTGACAGCACTAATATGAACACATAATGAGTGAAAAAGGTCAGTGAAGAAGAACTAGTCAGTTATGCTGCAATAGACCTAAGAGTTGCTGGGGGCAATTCATGATGCACTAATTCACCTGATCCAGCCCTAACTATATTCTGTAGCAAAAATGAAAGTTTTAAGCCTAATCCTAAAAGGCAGAGAGGGTCTTCATTCAATTTAGTTGTCTAGTCTTGTTTTATGAAGCTTATAAGAGTAAGTAAGACCCACAGCTTGTTATTTGGGTAACAATGAACAGTTTGAGCTGGAACAATGAAGTTGGTGCAGAAAGTTATGTAATCAGTGATACACTCAGTAAGTCCACTGGTGTCCTCCCGTGAGGTTTACAGTATCTATCACCTCAAAACAGCCCTGTAGTTTGGCCCTGCTCCAACCCTCCTCCAACCCACCTCCTAACGGTACGTTCACATCGAACGCGATAGACGCGACCAAAAAGCGCCAGACGCCCCTAGCTGGTCGCGTTCACATTCGCACCTTGACGCACATCCAACGCGAATTGGTCGCGCTTAAAATACATAATTTTCACAAGCGTGAAGCAGAAATGTGGGTGGAAGTAGTGCCAGACGGTATGTTTGCAAGATGGCAGCTGTCGATCTACCGTTTGAAGAGAGTCTCCCTTCTCTATTTACTGTGGAGAGCAGAGCAGTGGCATAAAGGACGTCATTAACGTACCTGGGTCCATCAGGTCCTCCAGAAGTGTCGGTCCAGGAGCTGCGTCTGGATGACGGCCGCTTTCAGTGGTACCACCGTCTTTCCCTCGCCCAGTTTGAGGAGCTGCTGTCCCGCGTCAGTCCAAGCATCGCCAGACTAGACACCAACTACAGGTGCTCAATCCCACCTGCAGAGCGCCTGTCCCTCTGCCTGCGGTTAGTAAAAGTGTTTAATACGGTAGTCCTTTATTGATACCTGTGCAAATATATGCTCATTTGAAGTCCCAGTGACTTCCCCACAATGGCTCTTTTAACAGCCACCCACAAACCTCTAAAGAGCGTTCCTGCCTTTTTAAAATTTTCTTAATAAATGGAGCTTGCCTCCAAAATAAACTAACCTCTCTTTATTCTCTTAAATAATTGGTCTTCACTATGTTCCTATATAGTAGTATATTTTTTCATTAGTATAATATGAAATAAATTCTACATGTGTCAAGTTGTGTGCCAATATTTGCTGTGTAGTAGAACTGAAACATTAGTCATTACAAAAATGTATTTGAAATAATATTAAAATTCTCGGTAGAGAAAACAGCTGGTGTTGTACAGCTCTGGGTGGTTGGCTACTGCGTTGATGAGCCTTTCCTCCATATTTAATGAAGAATGAATGGCTTTGGCTGGACCTGCCCCTTTGAACTAGGTCAGAGCATCACGTCACCAGGCTCCTGATTTTTCCAACTCGAGCAGTAGACGCCATACGTGCGAATGCACAAAATGCACCACAGAAACTGCTGCGCGTATTTTTATTCACGCTTCAAATGCATCAGTCGCACGAGCAAGTAGTGCGACTGACGCAAATCTGCTTCTGAATTTTCGCGGGACCCCCAGTCCAAGGTTAACTTCTCAGCCTATCTCTAAGGGAGAGGCCAGCCATCTTTGGAGGAAGCCCATTTCTGCCTCTTGTATCCGCGATCTCGTTCTTTCGGTCACTTCCCACAGCTCGTGACCAAGGGTGAGGATAGGGACGTAGATCGACCAGTAAATTGAGAGCTTCGCTTTTACACTAAGCTCTCTTTTCATCACAACAGGCTGGTGCAGTGTCCGCATCACTGCAGCCACAGCACCAATCCATCTGTTGATCTCCCGCTCACCTCACTCATCAACAAGACCCCGAGATACTTTAGCTCTTCCACTTGGGGTAGGAACTCGCCCCTGACCCAGATTGGGCACTCCATTCTTTTCCAGCTGAGGACCATGGCCTCAGATTTGAAGGAGCTGATTTTCATTCTCACCTCTTCACACTCGGCTGCAAACCTTTCAAGTGCGAGCTGAAGGCCATCACCCAATGAAGCAAACAGAACCACATCATCCGCGAAAAGCAGAGATGAGATTCTGAGACCACCCAAGTGATAGACTTCCGCCACTTGGCTACGCCTAGGCATTTTGTCCATACGAAATTATTATTTTCCTTTTTATATTCTTTCTTTCAGCTGGCATTATTATCTTTTAATGACATTTCTTATCATTTATGTGTACTCTCTAATCCACAATTTAATGCATTTATTTACTGTAATTGCCATTTACACAGGAAAGCAATAATTTTGCAACTGGGTTCCGAGACTGCTGGATGTACACACAGCTCATGATCCACACCATAGGTTAGGTCAGCACCAACACCAGAAATTGTCCCCAAACTCACTCACAGTCCAGACACTCTAAGTACACTCTTACCAAAGTATAATTCAGGGCTTGTGGCACAGTGTCAGCTGAGAACCAAGGATGATTTGTTTTTATTTCAGAGAACCCATTCTTTGAAATAATCTCGTAGAGTAGAATAGATCATAAAAGCTCGCTTTCGTCTTTTACCGGAAAATCAAGAGCTTTGATTTAACCCTCAGCTCTCTGTTCACCACAACAGATCGGCAAAGCGCCTGCATCACTGTAGCCACAGCACCAGTCAATCTGTTGTTTTCCACCTCCCTCTGCCCTCACTTCTGAACAAAACCTAAATTCACCCCACTTGGGGGCAGGAACTCATCCTTCAACACTGTAGTCTGTGATAACATACATTTTCACTGCTATGGCGATGACACCCAACATCTATCCATGAAGCCAGATAACACACACCAATTAGTTAAACTGCAGGAATGTCTTAAAGACATAAAGACCTGGATGGCCTGTAATTTTCTGCTTCTAAATTCAAATCAAACTGAGGTTATTGTACTCGGCACTGAAAATCTTAGAAAATGGTATCTAACCAGATTGTTACTCTGGATGGCATTACCTTGGCCTCCAGTAACATTGTGAGGAACCTTGGAGTCTTTTGACCAGAATATATCCTTCAATGCACACATTAAACAAATATGTAGGACTGCTTTCTTCCAAACTTTCCTTTTTGCTAAAGCATATTAGGGCTGGGTCAGGTGACCCTGATCCTCCCTTAGTTATGCTGCAATAGGTGTAGGCAGCTGGGATTCCCACGATGCACTGGGTGTTTCTTTCTACATTCACTATTTGTTAATAGACCTCTCTGCAGTGAATCATACTTGTTATTTATTTCTGGCTGTCTTCCACAGCATGTCTTTTGTTCTTGCTCCTCTCTCACCCCAACGGTTGCACCACATGGCCGCCACTCCCTGAGCCTGGTTCTGCCAAAGGTTTCTTCCGTTAAAAGGAGTCTTTCCTGCCCACTGTCGCCAAAGTGCTTGTCGTAGGGATCATGTGATTATTGCGTTTTCTCTGTAAGTATTATTGTAGGGTCTACCTTGCAAAATAAAGTACCTGAGGCGACTGTTGTTGTGATTTGGTGCTGTATAAAATAAAATTGAATTAAAAATTGATTTGAATTGTACTGGTTGGGCAAACTTCCAGCACCTCAAGTATCCCTTGATTGGTCCAGTCTTCCACAACTGGGACAAAAAGGGCATTGTTCCTCCTGTATCTGAGGTTCAATGAATGAATGACTCTCTTTTCCAGCACCCTGGCATAGGCTTGCCAGAAAGGCTGAGGAGTG
>JAQSNX010006754.1:0-22305 GCA_029532605.1 Oreochromis grahami
GTTGGCTAGTAGAGTCGTTTTTTGTGCCTGGCTACATGTGAAGAGAAACCGGGGTTTTTCTTATTTTCTTCAATGGGTGACAAATAAAAATTTTTCTCTTTCAGGCTTTCTAAAAACACAAAACTCCGGGCTAAATGATACCTCTAAATTTTAAAGTTTTCCTCCCAGCTAGGTTTTGTTTTAGGCTACTTTTTGAGAATTATACCACGGATAGGTACTTGGATTTAGGCCTTATTTTTCACAGGAGCTCAGTATCCAGAGTGTACGTATGGGGAGGAAAAATTTTAACAAGATAATCGACATCTGGGAGCGTAGATAGCTGCTCTTTTATGTTGGTACAGGGCATTGAAGATGATAACAGTTGATATTCTTAAACTTATTACAGCACTTTCAGAAAGACATCTTTTTTGATAAAGTCTCTCTCCACTGCTTGTAATAATTTTTGTAAATGAAATGTTATGGGAAAATAAAAAACAGCGGGGTTAGGAAACACTGTCAAATGTTCAGTTTCTGTGCCATACGTTAAAACAAGATCTAAGTGTGTTTTCCCTTTCACTCTTGAGGGATAATGGTTCTCCAGGGACCTAAAAACCTTTGGCCCTTTTCGGCTGGCCTGGGTTTTGGAGAAAATCAGAATATCATCAAGATACACAAACACAAACCGTTTATGAAGTCCCTAGAACATCTTTTACCGGGGGCGGGAAAAACCTGGGGCTTTAGTTAGACCAAATGGCATGCCCAAAGTACTCAAAGTGCCCCAGGTGAGTATTGAACCCCGTTTTCCATTCATCCCCCTGCAATGGGACCAAATGGGGGGATTTCTAAATCCAGCTTTAAAAATTGGCCCCCTGAAGGAGCTAAAGGCAGAGGTGGGGGGCGGCAGCGGATATTTGTTTTTAACTGTTATGTTTTCATTGGATAGTCTTACTGGTAAGCGTCTTGCTTTTTTTTCTACAAAGGGAAAAAACCCCTGTACAGGGAGGAAGGCCGGGGGATGCCGCAGCTGAGCTGGGAATTTCTCCCTGCTTCCGGGGAAACGGGGGGAAAGGCGGCATTGGTAACTGGCGCCAGGGGGCAGTAATGGCTCTAAAGGGTTTTGGGGGCATGCTACCCGGTCCTTCCAAAAAACCTCTGCAAGGTAGGGGATGAGGGAATTTTACAAGTGGGGACACAGGCTGCTGGGGGCCAAGCACTAGAGGTGAGGGTGCTTAAAGGGAACATTTACAGCCCTCCCCCCCCCGATATGTTCCCTTTTTTCATTTATGTGGGGTTTGATGCTGCAGCCAAAGGGGGCCCCCGGGAAATAGGGGGGTGGGGGGGGTTTGAAAACTGAAGGGAAACCCTCTGAAAGGTTCCAAAGGGGGAAAAGTGAGTGGTGATGTGTGTGATGGGGAGATGTGCCCCCACAACGTGACATGTAAACATAGGCAGGGGCTGTTTAACCGATTGCTGGACTAAACCCAAATAAATAAAAATTTTTTTACTCCAAATAAATTAAGGGGCGATTGGTCTCAGAGCAAAAAAATTGGGTGATCGTTAAGGGGGGGAGTTCATTTGTGATTGCCCCCCGCCCCCTTTCCCCCCTGGGGGGCATCCCTTTTCTTTCGGGGAGATGGGGGAATATGCCTTTTAACATAAAGGGCCCCCCGGGCCGAGTGCAGCTGGTGCTCAGCTGCAAAAGATGGCCGGCCCAAACCCCGGGATTGGTTCCTCCGGGGGGGGCCCTAAATGCCCGGGAAAAAAAATTTTCCCGGGGTGGGGAAGGGGGCCAAATCCCCCCCCTCATGGGGTTTTATGCCGTTCCCCCAAGGGGGGGCAGCCAAAAAATCCCCCTTGATGCATAATGACATTAAATTTATAAAAAAAGGGGAGGGGGAAAAGGCCCTGGAACTGTTTTTAATTTGGGCACAAAAATTTTCAGCGGCCCGTCATGCTTTCCAAACCACCTTTTCTTAAGGGCCCAAAAACCCCAAAAAAAATGGGTTGGGCATGTTCCCCCTTTCCTTTCTTGAAGTTGACAACTAAAGCGGGGGCTTCCGCCCGGAACCCTTTTTAAAAACGGGCTTAAATTAAAAGAAAAAGAAGTTTTGGGGGCAGTATTTACACAACTTGAGCCCATTTTGGCACGGCCCCCGGGGGACAAAAAAAGGGGGTTTTTCCCCCCCAAATTTTTATGGAACCCTTCTCATGGATCCCCCGGGGGCCCCTGACCCGGAAAACCAGCACATTTTTGGCTTGCCCCGAAAACGGCTCAGGCGTCGCGGGGTCCCCCCCCGGAGGGGGGGGAGCACCGCCGGGACCGGAAAAGGGGAATCCCCCGGGGGCTGGATTGGGCCGGGTGGGACCCCGGCGGTGGGGGGGTTTTCTCATGGGGGGCTCAAAGGGGTTTCCCGGGCGGCCGCGCCTGTCCAACAGCCTGCTGACGGGGTCCTGACCTGCTGCGTCCATGATGGCTGGGAAAAAATTCTAACACGGTTTTTTCAACGGACTAGGGGCAGCCCCGGGGGACCTTTGCAGAAACTGATAGGGGTTTTTTTTAATGGGTTTCCCAAAACCTTTGCCGGGGTCGGGGGGAAGGGGGGCGGGGCTCCCGAAATCCCAAAAACCCCCCACTTTTTTTTTTTTTTTTTTTTTCTTTTTTTTTTTTTTTTTTTTTTTTAAAACCCCCTTTTTTTTTCCCCCTTTTTTTTTTCCCCCTTTCCCCCCCCCCCCTTTTTTTTTGGGGCCCCGGGGTAAAAAAAAAAAAAAAAAAAAAAAAAAAAAAAAAAAAAAAAAAAAAAAAAAAAATTTAAAAAATTTTTTTTCCCCCCCCCCGGGGGGCCCCTTTTTTTTTGCCCCCCTTTTTCCCCGGGGGTTTGCCCGGGAAAATTTTCCCTTTTTTTTTTTTTTTTAAACCCGGAAAAAAAATTTTTTTTTTAAAAAAGGAAAAAAACCCCCTTTTTTTTAAAAATTTCCTTTTTTAAAAAATTTTTTCCCCTTTTTTATGGTTTTTTTTTTTTAATAAACAGTTACAATATATTGCTGGAAGCCATATGCTGATGTTTCCTCTCAGTGTTAACTCTAAACTCATCGTTTGATTGCATTTGTCTGGTGCCTCCGTCGTTTGTTGTTTCTGGTCTCAATTGATTGATCTCGCACGATAAGTTGCTTTGGTAAAAGGAGTTGCTGTAAAATATCATTGCTCCTTTTTGATGGCATCTACTGATGTGTGAAGTTGTGACCTCTTTCCACCTCTGATATTGCATGGGAGGGATGTGCTGCCTTTGTTAGGTGTGTCCTGACCCATCAACAGCTGTAGTGAGGGAATTTTATGTGTGCCGTGGATTGTCTCCACCATTCTTGCGGTTTTTGCTCTGGCTGTAATCAGTTAGATCCCAGCTTCAACTCCTCTCAGGTTGGTGCTGATAAACATGCGCTCTTTTTCATATAAGACTTTCATTTTGAATGATTAGATTCTATCCTATCTTCCTCAGCTGGAAACTTGGCAGATGCAACACACCGCACTTATAGAAATGTGTCCTCCAAACTAGAGCTTCTTTAGCTCACCACGTTCGTCAGGATGTGGTGGAAGATTCACTGCAGTTTTTTGTCTTCCACACTGAAACTGTCAATACTATTTGATATTGAGGATTTTAACTTTCACATAGCTGATACATCAGTAAATATGCTGCAAAATTCAACAAACTCAGGGAATCTCTAATTTGGATTTATACTTTCAGTTTCAGTACACAATAAAACCAAAAACACCTGCAGCAAACTCTGTCAAAGATTACTTTGACATTCTTCATTTTATTTACAATGCACTCTTCAGCTTCAGTTCCATTAATCAATTCAATTCAATTCAGTTCAATTTTATTTATATAGTGCCAAATCACAACAACAGTCACCGCAAGGCACTTTTATATTGTACAGTAGATCGTACAATAATACATACAGAGAAAAACCCAACAATCATATGACCCCCTATGAGCAAGCACTTTGGCGACAGTGGGAAGGAAAAACACAGGAAGAAACCTCCGGCAGAACCAGGCTCAGGGAGGGGGCGGCCATCTGCTGCGACCGGTTGGGGTGAAAGAAGGAAAACAGGATAAAGACATGCTGTGGAAGAGAGACAGAGATTAATAACAGATATGATTCGATGCAGAGAGGTCTATTAACACATAGTGAGTGAGAAAGGTGACTGGAAGGGAAAAACTCAATGCATCATGGGAATCCCCGGCAGCCTACGTCTATTGCAGCATAACTAAGGGAGGATTCAGGGTCACCTGGTCCAGCCCTAACTATATGCTTTAGCAAAAAGGAAAGTTTTAAGCCTAATCTTGAAAGTAGAGATAGTGTCTGTCTCCCGAATCCAAACTGGAAGCTGGTTCCACAGAAGAGGGGCCTGAAAACTGAAGGCTCTGCCTCCCATTCTACTTTTAAATACTCTAGGAACAGCAAGTAGGCCTGCAGAGCGAGAGCGAAGTGCTCTAATAGGGTGATATGGTACTACAAGGTCATTAAGATAAGATGGGGCCTGATTATTTAAGACCTTGTATGTGAGGAGCAGGATTTTGAATTCAATTCTGGATTTAACAGGAAGCCAATGAAGGGAAGCCAAAACAGGAGAAATCTGCTCTCTCTTTCTAGTCCCTGTCAGGACTCTTGCTGCAGCATTTTGGATTAGCTGAAGGCTTTTCAGGAGTTTTTAGGACATCCTGATAATAATGAATTACAGTAGTCCAGCCTGGAAGTAATAAATGCATGAACTAGTTTTTCAGCATCACTCTGAGACAGGATATTTCTAATTTTAGAGATGTTGCACAAATGGAAGAAAGCAGTCTTACATATTTGTTTAATATGTGCGTTGAAGGACATGTCTTGGTCAAAAATGACTCCAAGATTCCTCACAGTGTTACTGGAGGCCAAGGTAATGCCATCCAGAGTAAGAATCTGCTTAGATACCATATTTCTAAGATTTCCAGGGCCGAGTACAATAACCTCAGTTTTATCTGAATTAAGAAGCAGAAAGTTAGCGGCCATCCAGCTCTTTATGTCTTTAAGACATTCCTGCAGTTTACCTAATTGGTGTGTGTTACCTGGCTTCGTGGATAGATAGAGCTGGGTGTCATCTGCATAGCAGTAATAATGTATACTATGTCTTCTAATGATACTGCCTAAGGGAAGCATGTATAATGTAAACAGAATTGGTCCTAGCACTGAACCCTGTGGAACACCATAGTTGACCTTAGTGTGTGAACAGGACTCTTCATTTACATGAACAAACTGGAGTCTATTAGATAGATATGATACAACTACTGCAGCACAGTACCTGTAATTACAGTGGGTTGCAAAAGTATTCGCACACCCCACTTTTCAGTTATTTATTTGTAAAAAATGTTTGGAATCATGTATGATTTTCGTTCCACTGTGTACACCAATTTGTATTGGTCTTTCATGTGGAATTCCAATAAAATTGATTCATGTTTGTGGCTGTAATGTGGCAAAATGTGGAAAAGTTCAAGGGGGCCGAATACTTTTGCAAGCCACTGTATGGTCAGCAGTATCGAATGCTGCACTGAGGTGTAGCAGGACAAGCACAAAGACGAGTCCACTGTCAGAGGCCATAAGAAGATCATTTGTAACCTTCACTAAAGCTGTTTCTGTGCTGTGATGAGCTCTGAAACCTGACTGAAACTCTTCAAATAAGCCATTCCTCTGCAGATAATCTGTTAGCTGTTTGACAACTACTCTTTCAAGGACTTTTGATATGAAAGGAAGGTTGGAGATTGGCCGATAATTAGCTAAGACAGCAGGGTCTAGAGTTGGCTTTTTAAGTAAAGGTTTAACTACAGCCAGCTTGAAGGCCTGTGGTACATAGCCGATTATTAGAGATAGGTTGATCACATTTAAGATTCACCTGAAACTAAGGTTTCATTTACTTATAGTGATGGTTTAACTGCTTTAATCTTTTGCTCCTCAAATGATGCATATCAAATTGTTTCCATGGATCATCTGAACTGAGTGCCTGTCACTTCTATAGTTAGTCTCCAAAGCAAGAATTTTCCCACTAAGCTGTGGTAAGGACTGACTGGTTGCTTTCTGCTGTATGTTTAAATTGCTGGTAGAAATGTCTGATGATAACAAGTACCAATTTTCAAGTCACAGAAGTGTTCCATGCCTGCTCCTTTGGAACCTTGGATAGTGGAAATAGGGAGCAGGACAATTTGCTCCATAGTCCACCACTGCCATTGAGTTACCTTTGACACAGAGCCATGGTGACCCTGGAGGTGCTCTGCTTTAACCCATGTTAGCTTGGTGCCAGCCTCAGTTTTCTCTAGCAAGTGGATTACCCAGACTGGCAACTTCTGGCCCAAGCCTCAGTCCAGCAGTAAAACTTCTAGACTGGTATAATGAGGAGCATGTTGTCCTCAGAGGTGGTCTGCTTCCAGAATCAAGAGCTCTAAGTCCAGAGGCCAGTGTGCATGTTAGACCACAACACTGGAAATCACTGATCATTAGCAATGTCAACAAATGACATTGCCAAAGAATAGTATAAAAACATAAAAACAAGTTTTCGCATCTGTTCTGATCTCTCAAGAAATCTGTGAGGTCTGGATGTAGCTGTTTTAGTGGGAGAAACATTTTGTCACTCATCCATGTGACTTCTTCAGTCTCAGCTGAATGCAAGTTTCTCTAACCTTATCAACTGTACATTTGCATAATGACTGATACTGGCACCACTGACTAACAATTGGTCGTGAGGTCTCTAGCACTGTGTTTGACATTAACAAATGGATAACTGAAAACTTAATTAAAGTTGATGATGGCAAAAGGCAAATTTTTCTAACTGTCCATAAAACGGAATATGATCTGCTTATTCATGAGTTAGGAACATTGGTTCAATGATTAAAACTAGAAATGAAAACTCTTCAGATAACTTCAATAACAGATAACAGACTTCTTCCATCCTATGAATATCACCAAAATCACTTCTTGCTGTGAAGCAACAGTGCGAACCACAAGAGCACCTTCTGCTCTGTTTATTTTTTATTTATTTTTTATATGTGGTGTACAGTGTTGGTCAAGTTACTTGAAAAAAGTAATTAGTTACTAATTACTGATTACTTCCCCCCCAAAGTAATCCCGTTACTTTACTAATTACTTATTTTCAAAAGTAATTAATTACTTAGTTACTTAGTTACTTTTTAAAAACATGATTTACAACCTGAATAGGTGATAAAGCAATAGATCTTTCAGACCAATTCTACTTTTTCTGCATAATTCATCATACAAAATGTAATCAAATGGAAACGTCTTTTTTTAAAACTTTAAACTTTAAATCTTTTAACATTATGCATCAAGCAAAAACTTAATTATATGCAACATTCTCTGACTGGAAGAAATTTGTTTAACATTTAAACCTATTTTCTGCACACACATAATTTTTTTTTGTGTTTACACTCATTCTTTCAAATAGATGCAAGTAAAACACAGCAGAAAATAAATAAAATCAAAGACTAGCGGTACTGTTGCTCTATTTTCACCTGTAAAGCAGGACTGGGGAAGGCGGAGGTTTGCCCTGGTGCAGGTGTGCCGCAGCGGTCAGTTGAAGAATCCGCGAGTTTGTCTGTGAATTTCCCATTAGGTCGTAGCGCACTCGGTGCTTGCTTGGAAGTTTAGGGGGTTTTTTCGCTGTAAAAAGAAGTTTTCTTCCCACGCACAACGGACACTAATGTTTTTGTCACTTTTCATGGAATCAAATTCAAAATAAGGTCAGTACTTCCACGCTTTAAACGCTGCATGCTCATACTCTTTCCCGCACTGTCCATTGTTGATCTGCACACAGCTGTTGTCACGAACGTCGCACTCGCTTACGTCACTGTCATGAGACATTCTCGCAAAAAATCACGGTTTTAGTAACGCAGTAACGCAGCGTGCTTACGGGATAGTAACAGTAATCTAATTAGCGTTTTTGCAATAGTAATCCCTTACATTACTCGTTACTTGAAAAAAGTATTACGCGTTACTGCCCATCTCTGGTGGTGTATAAGATAAAGGTCTAATCATCTCTTACTTTACTCAGATTGCACAGAGTGTATATTTGTTAATAATTTGAATTATTTTGGATAAGGATAAGTGTAAGATAATGGGTAATTTCAGTTTCTACTTTATAATTTTGTTTAGCGTAATATTTACAGTTAAATTGTATTTTCTTTCCTTATTTAATTTTTACGTACTGTTCCTTTAATACATGGCAACTGTGCACGGAGGGAGCGTTCGCGACTGGCAGTGGGGAGTAACGGGGCTTTAGCTAGCTGTGGAGTCAAACAGTTTTCTTACCGTGTTTGCAGTGTACGGGAACATTCAAACGGATTTACTGTATTTCAAGACAGTGGAAATAAATGTTTGCCTGTTTGTTTTTAACTACAAGCGGACTTTGTGGATTATGTTCAACTGCACAAGGACACGTGTATGGCCCGACGACCAGCTAGTGCTTCTGCGGTAATATGTGGGTTATCTACATATATATATATTTTGTATATCAAAACTGTAAAATATATATAAAATATATAAAAAATAGTGAATAAAATGAAATGAAATAATGAAAATATTTTCATCAAACTCTGTAGATAAACTCTTAACAACAATAAATATAAAATTGAAGTTAGAGATAAAATTTAGAGATAAAAAAAGATGTAGAGATAAAATAGATTTGTTCTAATGAATCTATGAAATTTGTTAGCATATTTAACTGTTAGATAATAGAAATTTAGCTCCCTTAACTAGAACTAAAAATCATACAACTAAATTAGGATTTAAATGTACAACTTCTATCTATTTCAACAGAAATAGTTTTTTTTATTCTATGTGAAATCTGTGGGTCAGAAAAAAATAATGTAACTCTTCAATCTTCCTTATATTTTTATATCCTCCTGAGAACAGAGGAAGAATGAATCTTCCCGTTTAACTTTTTTTTTGGTGATTTCCTTCCTCTTTGGAGCTAAAAGAGGCCACCCAAATGCATGAGGTATTAATGGAATTCCAGGAGTTATTAGGATAGCTCAAATAAGTCAAAAGAAAAAGACCAAAACACAAATGTCCATTGCAGAGGACATAAATAAACAGGATGGTTCTCAGGAGAATATTACCAGGCTGTACAGCTTTCTTCATCCGTTACTTGTAGATTTCTGCAGCAATAACTGGGTAAAATCTCACTTGTTTCTTGTCAGGCCAGCATTATCTTCATTACCCTCACATTTGCTGGAGAGGATGTGCTCTGTAGTGAGTTTTCAGAACAGCTGAACCTCTGCTAATCATGTATCATGATTAATTAGAGAAATAAAAGCTTAACTTTAAAAAAGGGTAAACAGAGTGTAGTGCTTTACTCGAATGAGGATCCAACTGTAAGACAAAGGACGAGTGTGGTCCAAAGAGCTTTAAGCTGATTAAAATGAAGAAGTCAACTAAGAAATCAGACTAGGAAAACTGGTGAGTTTAAAAATGATACAGTTTACAAAAGTATGTATTGTAATTACAAGTTTCTTCATGGTGGAACTCTGTATCTTATTCTGTTCTGGAAAATCAGTAAAGGTGTTCACTTTAGATAGTGGAGGAGCTGCAGTGTTGAGGTTCTGAAAACTGAATCAAACAGGAGGCTCAGACCAGAGGTTTCTGTAGAGTTTCATTACCTGCGTTACAGAAAAACAGGTGCTAATACCTTATGTTATCCCAGAAAATCCCAGACAGTGTGACATGAATAAGACAGAGGCAGCTGTAATCTGCATCTCTCCATTCTTTATTATTCCTTTTTATATGGAAACAAAAGCACATTCTGAGAGAAATGTTATACACATCTGCAGAACAGAATCATATAGCAAAAAAACGAAATACATTGTTAATTTTAATAGCAAGAAACCAAAAAACAAATAAAAACAACCACAACATATCATATGTATAAACTTAGTAATGTTTATCATTTATATTTATTTATTTAAGTACTATATGCTCACTTTTAATTTGATGGATCTACATGTTTAAAAAAAAATGAGACTTGGGCAATAAAAGACTGAAAATTTTAACTGTTAAAAATATAAGCAGTGGCTCTCACTAGCTAAATTAGCAACGAGCCAAAATATGGGTGTGAAAAAAATCCCCTATTGTAAAGATGGGAAGATCTAATCTGTGACAGAAATAGTTGTAATTGTTTTTCAGTGTAAAATGACAGAGAATAGGTTTAGTCTCTCATTTGCTGTAAGTTATATAATTAAAAGATTAAGGAAATTGTGGGGCTTGGTCATAATTCCAATAATAAGTGTTTTAAGCTCTACCATGCACTCTACCAACTAATGAATAGGGAGACCATTTAGCTTTTAAATTTCTATTAGTGCACATAAGTAATTTGCATATATATGTTGCATGCGGAAGAATGTCCAACTCAGTTCAGTTCATTTTCATTTATATAGAGCTAATTCATAAAAACAGTGCTCTCAGGGCATTTCATATTGTAAGATAACAATATTAGAAAGAAATCCCAACAACCACACAACCCCCTATGAGCAAGCACTTGACGACAGTGGGAAGGACAAACTCCCTCTGGCAGAAGATACCTCCAGCAGAACCAAGCTCACATCTGTCCACCATGACTGGGGGGGGGGGGGGGGGGGGGGGGGGGGGGGGGGGGTAAGAGGAGAGAGCAAAAAGAGATAGGACAAAGGGCAAACTTTAGGAGAGAGAGAGAAAGAGAGAGAGAGAGAGAGAGCGAAGGAATGGCCTTTTTTTACTCAGCAAGACAATGTCAAAATATTCTGTGCATATTTCATCAGCATGGAGCCACAGTAAATAAGTCTAGGTGCTAAACTGACCTGCCTGCTCTCCACACCTGTCACCCACTGGAAGCAGTTGGCACATCAGGAAAGGACAATACAAAAAATGGCATGTTTAGTCTTTTCTGATACATGTAGCTGGAATCAAATTCAAAATGAGCATATGTTTTTTTTTTTTTTTTAAATAAAGGAGCCACAGTTTTAAAGATCTCACCTCCACTATGTCACAAGATAATTGTCTAGGGCTCTGATTGGCTTTCATTATAGCTACTTGCTAAATAGACACATTCTCATAAGCTGTGTGGTTTGCCTAATCTTATTCAAATGTTCACAAAAGGCAAAAAATATTCTACAAAAACACAAGTAATTAAGGTTTGTTGATATTGTGTTTTTTAAGAACAAAATTCACAAAGTGTTTTACAATACAGAATAAGATACAACAATTAAAACTGTATAAATAGATCAAACTAAATAAAAGCAAAAAGCCTGAACAGGTGAGTCTTAAGTTTCTTTTTAAGGGTATCAACAGTGTCCACAGATCTTTGGTCTAATGGAAGCGAGATCCACAACTTCCACTGGATATAAGATCTACACAGCTCAAATATCTAAGTCTCTGACACACATTGGCTGCCAATCACTTGTTGGATGGGCATTTCACACATTTCACACAGTGTCCCACTTAATTCACTGTAGCAGAGGCATTACAATTATTTCTGGACTAGAAAAAATAACAATTAGAAAACATCTATGTAAAGGCTCTTACCGTATAGTTTACAAAACAACAAGTACATGTGCATTGTATTAATTTGTAAATTAATATAATAATAATTTATTAATATAATAAAATTGATTTTGGGTCAATTTCTGTTTTAGGGAATCTATTGTCTGGCTGAAGTTCCAATGAGGCACATGCAAAAGACTATACTAACACAAACACGCCATAGGAACACATTTCAAGTCATATTACAACAAACAGCATATAACTGTCACCGATAATAAAAACAAGGATCAGTTTTTTATAAGGAACAAACAAGACACAGAGTTTAAACCTTTTTTTAAAACACTTTTGTATGGGTTACCTTTTTCTATTTATGAAGCAACACCATGTAGTTCAATTCAATTCAATTCAATTTTATTTTTTATAGCGCCAAATCACAACAAAAGTCGCCTCAAGGCGCTTTATATTGCACAGTAGATAGCACAATAATAAAAGTGAGTCAGTTCACAAAGTTGTTGTTATGTGGGGGAAAAAAGGATTAATAACTATGAAATTGATATCCCAGAATATTCTGTGCATATTTGGCATATTTGGGCCCCAAAGTGTAGCCTTGATTTTTTTTTTTTTTTTTTTTTTTTGAAGGGGCGGTAATGTGAGCTGTTTTTGTTTATTTTTTCCCTCTGGGAAAAACTGCAGTCATCTGGGGGTTATCACTTTATTTTTCCATCATAATGTCAAGGTATTAGTTTGTTCAGTGCTTTGATTTATACCTAAATGTTTGGAAAACCAGTGACACACCCATCAGCCACAGCTGCTGTTTCTATTTAGCCAGTGCTTGTATGCTACAGGATCCTTTGATGTATGCTGGCAAACATAAAAGCAGGTTGCAAAAGTAAAACTCAAAAGTAAGACTTAATAAAAATAAAAATAATAAAAAGTGCAATGAGTGATTCTACTTCTGTGATCTTTACACTTTACCATTACTACACTTTTCTATTATGAATATCATTGATATCTGCAGGTAGGTTACATCAGTGCATAGAAGGTTCTGTTATAAATGAATTAAAAGCATGGGCTCTCTTGGTAGCTGCTGCTAATTCACTGACACCACCGTATATATGAAATCACAATAGGTGGTGTTGTATAAATTAGTGCTATAAGTTGTAAATCACTTGCACTACATGCACAGCGTATTAACTAAGAGCCGGTGATTAAAGCATTTCTCTGACTCTACAACATACAACAAACAAGTTTGAAATAGCAGGGCTTTTTCAGTATAAGCTGGCTTGACAAAACCTAAAACCCCAATTAGAGATGCATAATGCATTATTAATGCATTATCACAGCACTGGTTATCAGCTTTCTTTATTAAACTAGTCTTTGTGCTTTGGGATCTGTGCACGGTATTATGCAGAGTGCTCTCTTCCATTTATTTCTTCAGCATCACAGCTTCAAATTAGAGCTAAAACTTTAAACTTGATGTATTCAAACATTAGTGTGTTACCTCAGTACTGCCCCATGGCCCGAAATATAAAGATCGGGAAATCATATTAGGTTTTTTGTTTGTTTTTGTTTTTTTTGGGGGGGACCGATCAAAGTGTTTTAATGTTACTGGGTGTTTTTTATGCTTTTTTCTTTTTTTTTTCTTTTACTGTTCACCTCCTCACTGATAAGTAGCCTATAAATAGATTTTTCCCCCCTTTTTGTGTCCCTTTTTTGTGTAGATAAAATTCTCATTCAGCAGGTTGCAAGTGTAACACTTATTACATATCAGCAATGAGTCTGCATATCACCAGGAAAAGAATGAAAATCGAATCAAGACTCTGAACATAAACTACTCCCTGGTTAACACTGGTGACCGGATGATGGCTAAAGAATCACAGACAACCAGATGTTGATGTTATTCCCACACAGAAAATAGGTGTGATCAGACTGTCTCTTATAAAGTGAAAAATGTCAGTCTAATTATTGCAATGAAGGAATGATCAACATCTTTTTCTTTATTCCCCTTCCTCCTATTTAAAACAACGAGAGCTGATTTGGTTACTGTGGCTGCCACACAACATCTTTTCCAGATTAGGAGACCTGTATGATTGGAGTCTGCTTTTTTTAAAAAAAAAAAGAAAATATAAATAATACTTTGCAGGAATGGAACCGCCAGATCAACGAATGTGAAGAGTAAAACTATTTTTAAGTGCAGACATGACTATGGATTGCACCAAAAGGAAAGTATGTTATTCATCTCTAAACCATGCTCTGTGAGGTTATCATTAGGCATCCTTTATCAACAGAGGCTAAGAGATTTTTTACCCCACATCCTTGTAGGGTGTTTAGTTACCTGACACAATAACCCCAAGTTAAATCACAAGGTTTGTAATTTCCAACATCATGTTGTTAATCCTTTCTAGCAGCTTGTGTGTTTTAACCATTCAGATTGTTTCTACATCGTTGTGTTGGTCCTGAAGAAAATCTTTGCTCCCCAGATCTCTGTCTGTTTCTGCAGCACTGTATCAGTTACTACTCTTTTCTCCATGTGAGGATGTTTGCATCCATGCATCCATTGCAGTTTCCTCCAAATGGCCTCTACTGGTTCTTGAAATACTTTAAATAATCAATTACAGCCACTTCTGTTCTGGCCACAGTAATGTCAAAGTTTCTAAAAACTGCCAATAATATTAATATATTAGTATGTAAAATTGCTAAATGAATATCAGCGTTGAAGCAATGAGGACTCTCTATTATGTGTATTCACCTCATTTTCACCAAGAATTTAGCTGAAAAGCTTGTTTTGCAAAAGCCAAATCACACAAGAGAAGTAAATTTTAATGATGCAAGAGATTCTTCCTATACAGCTGTCAATACAACTTAGATTTTAGAGAAATACATGTTCCTTGCACTGTTTTTTCTAACATCAAAGCTACCGTAGGTTTCTCCTCAGATCAATCCATCCAAAAGAAAGGTTACATCATAGCTGTTGTTGTGGTGAAAGTATTTCTACAAGGCGTTGTTTTCGAGAAAATTTCGAAAAAAAAAGTTACACAAGCTAAATGTTTAGAAAAACTGAATCAGTGAGGTACACCACCCCTTAAATTCATTTCAGTGATTGGTGTAATAAAAACATATATGTACAAACATACAGTATAAATCATTTACATCAGTATCTTTTGTAAAGTCTGGCCTTCCCCCCCCCTTTCTTCCATCGTATTTTCTTTTTTGATTTAACAATCTCATGTTAAAGGTATGAAACACAATAATCCATGAGAAAATGTGTCTGAAATTAAATCAAAGCATTTAATGAGTGAGAATTTAACCTCACATGACGATGATGGTGACTACATTCTCCAACTCAATGCCAGAATTTCCTCTGGGAAAATGGAATCAAGATGTGGCAATATATGAATATATGACAAAGTGAAAGAAAATGTGTTTATTTGCAGCTTAATCAGTATGCTGTCTCTTTAATGATGTTAGTGGAAAGGGTGTGGCTACTGGAGATGCTAATGGAGTGGCGGTTTAGGGGGTATGGTTGCTTCCTGGGTGTGTGACGGCAGGGCATGCAGAAGTACCGCAACGTGGAGAAGAAGATCTGACGGTAGGTGGCTGATACCAGGTTGTAGAGGACAGGGTTTATGGCCGAGCTGACGTAGAACAGGACATTGGTCAGCATGTAGAAATAGTGGTAGAAGTCATATAACTCACTGGAAGAAAACACAAGGGAGAAGTATAAGAAAATAGTTATGTATCCTATGTTTAAGGCTAAACATAAATATATTACTTTTAATGCTTTGTATAAAAAAGATACAGAGGTGCACTGTGACTTGTACAGGAAAGTTAGTGCATGTGAACAGCCTCTGGAGCAGCGCATGGTGTCGAGACTCATCCAAAACTTAAAAGAAAAAAAGAAAAAAAAAACTCAACTACATATGGTACTTGTACTGCTGAAAAACAATAAAATCAATTTTTTTAAAAACATGGCTGTTTCAAAATACTAACTTTAATAACTGACATTCAAAATGCAACCTCGAGATAGACTAGTAATGTTGCAGTCTTTATTTTTTATTTTTTTGCCTGTCCCTTTTGGTTCTTTAGCCGTCAGAATTGATGTCTGAAGGCCAGCAAAGATACCCAACGGTATACCAAGTGGATCATCGGGGCCTTGCCGTATTGGTCAATTTGATTGACCTTTGTTGTTATTATTTTATTTTATTTTATTTATTTTATTTTATTTTCAGTTGTTACAGATGGGACACACATGGCAAGAGGCACCCCTGCCATCTGGAACCCACCAAGACCCATCCAGACCGCGGCCCACGGCAGCAGCACCCCCAAGCTCCACAGGAGAGGTAGAGGAAACTGTATCCACCCCATCAATAGACACCCAGGATAAGTCCATTCTCCACCTCTCCTATGTCTCTCCCCCACCAGCAGAGTGAACTCCTGCAAGGATGAAACAACCTCCCTGCCCATTGAAGAGCCCCCCGGTTTGGCTGATGCACCACTTCTGAACTGGTGGACAGAACCAAAGAGCGTGGATATAATTGTCTGTGGATGTGTATTGCCTTGACAGTGTTGCAGTCTTAAATACAATCTGTAGAACCTGATAACCCACTGATTTACTGGGGATTTTAAGTTTTTGGTCTCTTACTCATAGTATCTTTAACTTGCAGACTTCAATTCATTAATTGTACTTACAGTGAAATTGTGATTTAACCATCTAACATAACAGAAAATGAGTAGTTTTGCAGTAAACAGTGCTAACTACTCTTCCTGAAAATAGATGTAAATAAAAACAGCTGCAGGGTGATTAACATTTATTTTAAACATTATATTACAAAATTAATAGATAATCGTGAACATTAATATTTTGTAATGAAATGCTGTATTTTAAAGTTAACTAAGCTTTTTTCAATACAAAAATTACAAAAAATGGTGACATAGTAAACCAGGTTCTTTGACTATATCTCTGTGCTACATATTTTTATATGTATGTGTGGACTGATCTCGAACAGTATAACTCACATGGATCGTGTTTAAGACACCACCTGCGGTGGCAGTGCAGTAATACACCTTAATAGGAATGTCTTTCTAAGTGACTTGGAGCTGGAATACATATTCCATATGTAAGGGGACTTGAAAACTGAGCTGAAGCAGCTGCTCTTGCAGGAGCATAGAATGGCAGTTGAATTTAAAAGACAGATATTTCAGAATCAAAATTAGAATACTTTATTAATCCCTAAGGAAATTATGTGGCTTACAGTTGCTCCAGTACAGTAACAGAAACAGACTAGACTATTTAACAATACAATATGTTACAGATTTACAGATTTAAGAAACAGCACAATATATACAAATCACTCAATAATAAATATCAAGGATTGACAGAGGTGATTATAAATAAATATCAAGAAAACTGACAACAACATTACAGAGTAAGAAAAGATTGTGTGCAAAAAGGATGTAACTATTGCAGTGTTTACAGTGTATTAGATGGAGGAGTTGTACAGGGAGATGACCACGGGCAGGAATGATTTCCTGTGTCATTAAGTGGTGCTTTTTGGTAATCTCAGTGTCTCACTGAACGTGCTCCTGTGGCTAGCCAGCACATCATGGAGTGGGTGGGAGGCATTATCCTACATTATCTTCATCTTGGACAACATCCACCTCTCTGGGACGGGAGTCCAGCTCCATCCCCACAACATTACTGGCCTTGCAGATCAGTTTATTGAGTCTGTTGGCATCTGTGACCCTCAACCTGCTGCTCCAGCATGCAACAGCATACAGGATAGCACTGGCCACAGCAGACTCATAGAAAATCCTGAGCATTGTCCAGATGTTGAAGGACCTCAGCCGCCTCAGAAAATAGAGACAACTCTGGCCTTTCCTGTAAAGTGCAGTGGTGTTTTTAACCCAATCCAGTTTACTGTCTATGTATACTCCAAGGAATTTATAGGTATTTACAGTTTGAGAGTTTTACACAGGCTACATTCACTACACATAACTCCAAAACAACAACTGAAGGAATCGAAGAGGTCACATACTCGTACTGCTTATATACCCATGGCAGCAATTAGTGTATGTGTTTCTGTGTGTGTATAGACACTTTCCCCCCTTAATAAATAATAATTTAAAAGCTACATTTTGTATTTTTCTCTGTGTAACATAAAAGTAGTAAGGGGCAAAATGCTTTTCACAGCACTGTGTTACACTGAACCTATAATGCTGATTTTAATCCTTGTTGGTCCACTACCAGAAACCCTTCCAACATCATTATCAGATCAACTTTTGAGGAAGTGTTTCCAAATTTGCAATCTAGGCTGCTCGCCAGTCTCCAGATTTATTAATGATGTCAAAGCCCCTGCACGAAAAAGGGAAGAAAAACAATTTCCTACAAACGCTAGAATGAGATGGGCTTTTCAAGTCCAAGTGGTACAAACCTAATCTTCAGTTGGCTGGAAAAAGCACAGTATTTCTGATTTCTGTCTGCATGGATAACAGAGAGAGTGCTAACTGCAGGTGGAAATTAATCCTAAATAAAAGGAACATTTACATGAAAAGCTGAATATCACACTCCTTTCACAAATATTGCACTACTGTGGAGCAACAAAAAATACAGAAATTCAGACATAATTACATATTTCAGAAAAAAAATCTTAATTCATAAAAAAAGTTTACAAGAACATTTTTTTCTCAAAAATTTACAAGAAAGAAATGTTTTTAGTGAAGCAGCAAAATCCCTTCAATTCTGATGGAATTTTAACACATAGTGGAGACATTCCTGCGCGTCATCAGAGTAAGTAGGATCTGATGAATCGATGCGTTCTGCTTTTGCAATGGACAAGGGTTGGTGAAGTGTGCAGCAAGTCAATGATGTCTATATCTGTCTGCATACAGGCACACTATTAAAGATGAATGAGAGGAGAGCTGAGAGAGACAACAGGGACAGCATTGAACACGACCTTTTTGTTAAATATGCACTCGGGTAATTCTGTATACTCCGTTTATTTAAGGAAGGTTGACATGGACTATAAGTGAGTCTTTGCTGTGACAGAATTTTGAATCCCTCAGATTTATTTTACACTAGTTTCCTAAGTTTTTAAACAAAAGCAAACATATTTACCAGCTTACTCAAAAAAATGCTTCCCTCTGCCTTCACTAACTTCTTCTTGTTGATTTACAGTCATCTACAGACAATCTGATGTTGGCTGTCTCACCTTGAATGGCTTTGATGCATGCTCTTTAATAGTGTAGCCTTTAAGCGTTTGAAAAAAATGTTTAATTTAAGTTAATATTTCAAATACCCAAAATATTTTAGGTTTATGTTTCTACAAAAACCATCCCTGTTCATCATTTTCAAGTGTCTTAACTTTTATTGAATAACGGTATACATATACTGTATATAGTATATGCTTTAAATGCAAACATTATAACAACTTTGTTCATTCTAGAGGAGTTTAATATCATTATATACAAAAGAACACTGCGGTGAAGGACTGTGTAAATATAAGGCAGAATGTTGACCTGTACTTTAAGTCCATAAAATTGTGTATAAAAGCAAATTGTATCAGATTCCATTAACAATGTTGACAAATTAAATAACACAACCCTCTGACAGACACGTTGCAACCAAAGGACAAAAGAAAATGGAAAAGTCTTAATTTCTCCCTTTCTATAACCAGTAACTTTCTGGTGATGGTTTCACTATCTTGGAAAAAGCTTAGAAAACATTATGGAAACAAATATGATGCTCAACCAATACATAAACAATTTTCATTATCATTGTGCAAAAGGTTATTTTGCTAAAAAGCTGTATGCCTTTATGAGTGCCTGTTCAAAGAGGCCATGATGATATTCAAAGCTCGTAACCCAGCGTGTAAGACTGACATCCAGCTGTGTCTTCTGTATATTCTAGTGTTTCAAGTAAACACATTTTGACAGTAGATTGACTAACTTTTGAAGACGAGCTTCCCCAGTGATAAGCAACTGCAAACAGTTTCTGATACTGTCAAGCTCTTAAAATTCTTTACACAGTCTCTGAAAAATTGATGTTTTGCTTCAAATCTCATTGTCCAAATATGAATGAGTGGTCCAATTTTTAGAATTCACCTAGATTAGTGGACCATGAAATTCAATTCAATTCAATTCAATTTTATTTATATAGCGCCAAATCACAACAAAAGTCGCCTCAAGGCGCTTTATATTGTACAGTAGATAGCACAATAATAAATACAGAGAAAAACCCAACAATCATATGACCCCCTATGAGCAAGCACTTTGGCGACAGTGGGAAGGAAAAACTCCCTTTTAACAGGAAGAAACCTCCGGCAGAACCAGGCTCAGGGAGGGGCGGCCATCTGCTGCAACCGGTTGGGGTGAAAGAAGGAAAACAGGATGAAAGACATGCTGTGGAAGAGAGACAGAGATTAATAACAGATATGATTCGATGCAGAGAGGTCTATTAGCACATAGTGAGTGAGAAAGGTGACTGGAAGGGAAAAACTCAATGCATCATGGGAATCCCCGGCAGCCTACGTCTATTGCAGCATAACTAAGGGAGGATTCAGGGTCACCTGGTCCAGCCCTAACTATATGCTTTAGCAAAAAGGAAAGTTTTAAGCCTAATCTTGAAAGTAGAGATAGTGTCTGTCTCCCGAATCCAAACTGGAAGCTGGTTCCACAGAAGAGGGGCCTGAAAACTGAAGGCTCTGCCTCCCATTCTACTTTTAAATACTCTAGGAACAATAAAAGGAACAGTAACATAAAAGTAGTAAGGGGCAAAATGCTTTTCACAGCACTGTGTGACACTGAACCTATAATGCTGATTTTAATCCATGTTGGTCCACTACCAGAAACCCTTCCAACATCATTATCAGATCAACTTTTGAGGAAGTGTTTCCAAATTTGCAATCTAGGCTGCTCGCCAGTCTCCAGATTTATTAATGATGTCAAAGCCCCTGCACAAGTAGGCCTGCAGAGCGAGAGCGAAGTGCTCTCGAAAGGCCCCACAAGCTCATCTGTGATGATACCAGCCCAAACCAGTACTCCACCTCCACCTTGCTGGCATCTGAGTGGGACTGGCGCTCTCTGCCCTTTACCAATCCAGCCACGGGCCCATCCATCTGGCCCATCAAGACTCACTCTCATTTCATCAGTCCATAAAACCTTAGAAAAATCAGTCTTGAGATATTTCTTGGCCCAGTCTTGACGTTTCAGCTTGTGTGTCTTGTTCAGTGGTGGTCGTCTTTCAGCCTTTCTTACCTTGGCCATGTCTCTGAGTATTGCACACTTTGTGCTTTTGGGCACTCCAGTGATGTTGCAGCTCTGAAATATGGCCAAACTGGTGGCAAGTGGCATCTTGGCAGCTGCACGCTTGACTTTTCTCAGTTCATGGGCAGTTATTTTGCGCCTTGGTTTTTCCACACGCTTCTTGCGACCCTGTTGACTATTTTGAATGAAACGCTTGATTGTTCAATGATCACGCTTCAGAAGCTTTGCAATTTTAAGACTGCTGCATCCTCTGCAAGATATCTCACTATTTTTGACTTTTCTGAGCCTGTCAAGTCCTTCTTTTGACCCATTTTGCCAAAGGAAAGGAAGTTGCCTAATAATTATGCACACCTGATATAGGGTGTTGATGTCATTAGACCACACCCCTTCTCATTACAGAGATGCACATCACCTAATATGCTTAATTGGTAGTAGGCTTTCGAGCCTATACAGCTTGGAGTAAGACAACATGCATGAAGAGGATGATATGGACAAAATACTCATTTGCCTAATAATTCTGCACTCCCTGTATATGTGTGTGTGTATATATACATACACATACATACATATATATATATGTATATATATATATATATATATATATATATATATATATATATATATATATATATATATATACACACATACACATACATACACACATATATACATACACATACATATATATATATACATACACATACATACACATACATATATATATACATACACATACATACACATACATATGTATATACACACACACACACACACGTATAACGGCCAGCCGCTTGAGGAGGTACACCAAAGAGATAGAAGGCAGGAGAATAAACCAGCTGTTCTCCACAGAACCAGCAAAGGTGTACTCTCAGTGGCAAGGGAACAATAACAGAACAGCACCACCAAGGCTGGAGACGGAGCAATACTGGAAGAGCATATGGGAGAAGGACGCAACCCATAACGGCAATGCTCAGTGGCTAGTGGATCTGAGGGCAGACCATAGCGACCTCCCTGAACAGGGTCCAGTAACCATCACAGTGGCAGATATCCAGGAAAGGGTCTCCAGTATGAAGAGTTGGACAGCACCAGGGCCCGACATGGTTCACGCCTACTGGCTGAAGAAGCTGACTGCACTCCACGAGCGTCTGGCAGCACAAATGAACCAGCTGCTAGTTAACGAGAGACACCCGGAATGGCTAACCGAAGGTCGGACGGTCCTGATCCCCAAGGACCCCAAGAAGGGACCGGTCCCATCCAACTACCGACCAATAACCTGCCTCAGTACTACATGGAAGCTCCTGTCAGGCATCATATCGGCTAAGATGAACAGGCACATGGGTCAATACATGAGCGGGGCACAGAAAGGGATTGGCAAGAATACCAGAGGCGCAAAACACCAGCTACTGGTAGACAGAACAGTCAGCCGAGACTGCAAGACCAGACTGACCAACCTGTGCACAGCCTGGATTGATTACAAGAAGGCCTATGACTCAATGCCCCACAGCTGGATACTGGAAT
>JAQSNX010006755.1:0-21586 GCA_029532605.1 Oreochromis grahami
TTTTGTTTTGTTTTTGAATGTCAGAAATGTATATTTGTGAATGTGGACACGTTATATTGGTTTCACTGGTAAAAATAAATCATTGAAATGGGTATATATTTGTTTTTTGTTAAGTTGCCTAATAATTATGCACAGTAATAGTCACCTGCACACACAGATATCCCCTAAAATAGCTAAAACTAAAAACAAACTAAAAACTACTTCCAAAAACATTCAGCTTTGATATTAATGAGTTTTTTGGGTTCATTGAGAACATGGTTGTTGTTCAATAATAAAATTATTCCTCAAAAATACAACTTGCCTAATAATTCTGCACTCCCTGTATAAGAAAATGTAAAATAAAATAAGTACAAGTAAATCAAAACTTGGCCTGCAACATAGGACAGGCTAATATTATATAAAGATGAAGAATCACATTTTACCTGTTAATAATTGATCATGAAGATAACCTTCTCATAACATGTCATAAAACATCACAACTGAAAGATGTGCGTATGATAAGAACATAACGGAGCTGACTGGATGCTGCAGCCAAGGTCTTGGGCTATAAAACTATATATTTTACAGTTTTGCCATAAATATACACCTGATGCCAATAAACATGAGACCAAAAACTGATGACCACTGAGATTAGATCTGTCACGGACCCGGCTCTGGAGGACTCAGGGGGGTCCGTGAGCAGTTTTGGACTATTGTTGTTGTCATTATTATTATTATTATTATTATTATTATTATTATTATTATTATTATTATTATTAGGTGGGGGCTCTGTCGTCTACTGTTCTGTCCACAGTTGTATGTAGAGTGTGGGTGCGTGTGGGTTTGCTCCTCTCTCTCCCCGGTCCTCGGGCTGTTTACAGAAGTGCACGCCGTGGGAGAGGCGTGTCCTGGCGACTGTCGTCATTGGGAGTCCTCTTCACGACACACCGGCCCACCTGCAGCTGGTTACCTGACCAGCTGTTGGTAATCATCCTCCCGGGCTAGAGAGGTATTTAACCTGGACTCGCAGCGACAGTCGACGTGGGATTATTACTCTGAACTGGTATAGTCCGTGCGAGCAGTGTATGTTTGTTAGTCGGCCAGCGTGTGGCTAATTGGTGACTCTCCTTCTTCCTCCAGGATAGCCGAGCGGAGAAGCGAGTTGGGGAGCACACGCACTAAGGGAGCTACAGCACGGGACGCACTAGGAGCAGGGGACGAGCACCATTGGAATATTGCACCTTTGAGTTTATTGTTGGACTTACCTGTCTGTTCACTGTAAATAAAGTGCACTGTGGCATCGAAGAGTCCCACGTTTTGGGTCCTACTTCCCTCGTCCCCACGGTCTGAGTGGCAGACCATGACAAGATCAGTACACTGAATAGACACATGTCCCCACTTCACATGTGAGCAGGAAAAGGTGCATTGGGCACATTTATTAAGAAACAAACTGAACTTCAAACAGGACACCATAAAGATAAGGCATTGCTTTAAAGAAGATATGGAATCTGTTTTTTGTACACTAACAGAAACTGTGATGCTGCTGAAGTCTATCATATCATCTGGTAAAAGAAAAAGTATGGCATTTCTATACCTCCCTGTTTTTTCATTGCTTTATCATTTTGTTGTATTTTTTAAAAAATATATAATCTCTTCCAAAATTTGTCCCATTTGGATAAAAACAGCAAACAAAAAATAAAAACTTGATATTATTTTGCATCTTTTTAATGGAATTTTGCATTTGCTTATAGTCATTTAATGTCACTATAGGATAGGTTTTCTTGCTCTCAGTCTTTTATTTGGGTTTAGTCACTTATGACAAGCAAGAAACATAAAGTTACTTCATGACAAGGCCTCAGATCAGGTATTCACTTAGTACTTGATATGTTAATATTGTTAATTATTAAATATAGACTTTGATTGAATTAAATGTACATAATAGATATAAGATTAAGATTTCATAGACTTAGGAAATCCATGATGGTGCACCAGGACAGCTGTACTGACTCATGATACAGTGAAGCTAAATCATGTGCAGTTGTAAATGTGCAGGGATGTATATGTCTAGCTAATTGTGTGGTGGTCTTACCAGACTTGGGTAGAGGGTACGTGGTATTATAATACTGCTCAAAGAATTTAAGGATTGGTCCAGTTTTGCTAAGGGCATACTGTCCTTGACCAGCTGCAATGGCGGACTTCTGGGCAAAAATGCGGATCTAAACCCAGATTACACAAAACAAAATAAAATTGAAAAGCACTTTTGACCACTTTGCAAAGTAACATTATTCTATACACCTGTATTTCAAATAGCTTAAATCTATAGTAAGAGTACAGGGTACAGTCTAGTCTGTGATCTTGAAGGTACAGTCAATCATTTTTTGCAGTTCTAAGAAAAGAATAATGTTGTACTGGCAAATATTCATTGATTAGTGTGACTTATGTCTTATTTACTCACTTATATGAACTTAGAATGAGGCCGTTAAAAATGCATAGGTGTGGGCACTGGTTTGTGGAAGCCACAAGGGTTGGAATACAGACTGGAATACAGTCCTCAAGATGGACATCTCTGTTCTAATTGTATTTTATGTATGCGGCTAGAGACCAGCTATTCATTAGTTGATGGTTTTCATCATTTTATTTCTGAGCATCTCTTTGTTTGTTGGGATTCTGTATCAGGTCCTGATTGTTTGGTGTCCCAGCCAGCTGACTCCCAAGACTGTGTGTTTCTAGACTGTTTATTCTAGGACTTTTTGTTGTTCAGCAAAACAGAGCTCCTCTGAGACATAAACTCTGCCTGGGTCATGGTCAGAGACCAGGTTTAAGGTCTTAGTTAACCCCCGGAGGTTCTCATTCCTGCCTTGCTCAGGGTTCAGCCGAGCCTGCCCAGCCTCTGGGGCCTCCTGGGGGCCAGATGTTAAATTGAATTGATGCTATTTACTTGATTAAAGTGTTCCTTTAAATTTTCTCAGCAGTGTATGTTAAGAGTATGTACTGTGTAATACTTGAGCTATGGCTCATGGGAATCTTCCAGACACTGCCTAACTGTAGTATCTTCAGTTGGATGAGCTCAAGAAACTTTTACTAATTAGTTTTCTGTTTTACTAATAACATATTTGCTCTACTTGATCGGAAGAAAAGGCAACTGTGGAAATTACTGAAATTCACCTGTGAAAGTTTCTTGGAAATTCAAACCACTTTGTTTAAAGAATGTCAAAATTACTATGGGACAACAATTACCTCAACGCCATCAATGCTGTTACCGATATAGTCGTAGTCACTGACAATGAATGCCAACAAGTTCAATTCAATTCAATTCAATTTTATTTATATAGCGCCAAATCACAACAAAAGTCGCCTCAAGGCGCTTTATATTGTACAGTAGATAGCACAATAATAAATACAGAGAAAAACCCAACAATCATATGACCCCCTATGAGCAAGCACTTTGGCGACAGTGGGAAGGAAAAACTCCCTTTTAACAGGAAGAAACCTCCGGCAGAACCAGGCTCAGGGGAGGGGCGGCCATCTGCTGCGACCGGTTGGGGTGAGAGAAGGAAAACAGGATAAAGACATGCTGTGGAAGAGAGACAGAGATTAATAACAGATATGATTCGATGCAGAGAGGTCTATTAACACATAGTGAGTGAGAAAGGTGACTGGAAAGGAAAAACTCAATGCATCATGGGAATCCCCGGCAGCCTACGTCTATTGCAGCATAACTAAGGGAGGATTCAGGGTCACCTGGTCCAGCCTAACTATATGCTTTAGCAAAAAGGAAAGTTTTAAGCCTAATCTTGAAAGTAGAGATAGTGTCTGTCTCCCGAATCCAAACTGGAAGCTGGTTCCACAGAAGAGGGGCCTGAAAACTGAAGGCTCTGCCTCCCATTCTACTTTTAAATACTCTAGGAACAACAAGTAGGCCTGCAGAGCGAGAGCGAAGTGCTCTAATAGGGTGATATGGTACTACAAGGTCATTAAGATAAGATGGGGCCTGATTATTTAAGACCTTGTATGTGAGGAGCAGGATTTTGAATTCAATTCTGGATTTAACAGGAAGCCAATGAAGGGAAGCCAAAACAGGAGAAATATGCTCTCTCTTTCTAGTCCCTGTCAGGACTCTTGCTGCAGCATTTTGGATTAGCTGAAGGCTTTTCAGCGAGTTTTTAGGACATCCTGATAATAGTGAATTACAGTAGTCCAGCCTGGAAGTAATAAATGCATGAACTAGTTTTTCAGCGTCACTCTGCGACAGGATATTTCTAATTTTAGAGATGTTGCGCAAATGGAAGAAAGCAGTCTTACATATTTGTTTAATATGTGCATTGAAGGACATGTCCTGGTCAAAAATGACTCCAAGGTTCCTCACAGCATTACTGGAGGCCAAGGTAATGCCATCCAGAGTAATAATCTTCTTAGATACCATATTTCTAAGATTTTCAGGGCCGAGTACAATAACCTCAGTTTTATCTGAATTAAGAAGCAGAAAGTTAGTGGCCATCCAGGTCTTTATGTCTTTAAGACATTCCTGCAGTTTAACTAATTGGTGTGTGTTATCTGGCTTCATGGATAGATAGAGCTGCGTGCCATCTGCATAGCAGTGAAAATTTATGCTATGTCTTCTAATGATGCTGCCTAAGGGAAGCATGTATAATGTAAATAGAATTGGTCCTAGCACTGAACCCTGTGGAACACCATAATTGACCTTAGTGTGTGAAGAGGACTCTCCATTTACATGCACAAATTGGAGTCTATTAGATAGATATGATACAAACCACTGCAGTGCAGTACCCGTAATACCTACAGCATGTTCTAATCGCTCTAATAGGATATTATGGTCAACAGTATCGAACGCAGCACTGAGGTCTAGCAGGACAAGCACAGAGATGAGTCCACTGTCAGAGGCCATAAGAAGATCATTTGTAACCTTCACTAAAGCTGTTTCTGTGCTGTGATGAGCTCTGAAACCTGACTGAAACTCTTCAAATAAGCCATTCCTCTGCAGATGATCTGTTAGCTGTTTGACAACTACTCTTTCAAGGATTTTTGATATGAAAGGAAGGTTGGAGATTGGCCTATAATTAGCTAAGACAGCTGGGTCTAGAGATGGCTTTTTAAGTAAAGGTTTAACTACAGCCACCTTGAAGGCCTGTGGTACATAGCCGATTATTAGAGATAGGTTGATCATATTTAAGATTGAAGTATTAATTAATGGCAGGACTTCTTTGAGCAGTTTTGTAGGAATGGGGTCTAAAAGACACGTTGATGGTTTGGAGGAATTAATTATTGAAGTTAACTCAGAAAGGTCAATTGGAGAAAAAGAGTCTAACTTAACATTGATGGTACTAAAAGTAGCTGTAGATAATGTTACATCTGTGGGATGATTATTGGTAATTTTTTCTCTAATGATAAAAATTTTATTTGTGAAGAAGTTCATGAAGTCATTACTAGTTAACGTTAAAGGGATGGTCGGCTCAGTAGAGCTCTGACTTTTTGTCAGCCTGGCTACAGTGCTGAAGAGAAACCTGGGGTTGTTCTTATTTTCTTCAATCAGTGACGAATAGTAAGATGTTCTGGCTTTGCGGAGGGCTTTCTTATAAAGCAGCAAACTATTTCTCCAGGCTAAATGATGATCCTCTAAATTTGTGACACGCCATTTCCTCTCCAGCTTACGAGTTATCTGCTTTAGGCTACGTGTTTGAGAATTATACCACGGAGTCAGGGACTTTGGATTTGAGGCCTTAGTTTTCACAGGAGCTACAGTATCCAGAGTCGTACGTAGTGAGGAGGTAAAATTATTAACAAGATAAATCGACCTCTGTTGGAGTAGCGTTCAGGATAGCTGCTCTGCTCTATGTTGGTACAGGGCATTGAAGATGATAACAGTGGGTGGATTATATTCTTAAATTTAGTTACAGCACTTTCAGAAAGACATCTACTGTGATAAAGTCTACTCTCCACTGCTGTGTAATCAATTATTGTAAATGTAAATGTTATCAGGAAATGATCAGACAGCAGAGGGCTTTCAGGAAACACTGTTAAATGTTCAGTTTCTATGCCATACGTTAAAACAAGATCTAGAGTGTGATTAAAGTGGTGGGTGGGTTCTTTTTACATTTTGAGAGAAGCCAATTGAGTCTAATAACAGATTAAATGTGATGTTGAGGCTGTCATTTTTAGCATCTACATGGATGTTAAAATCACCCACAATAATTATTTTATCTGAGCTGAGCACTAAATCAGATAAAAAGTCTGAGAAATCAGAGAGAAACTCTGTGTAAGGCCCAGGTGGACGATAGATGATAACAAGTAAGACTGGTTTCTGAGTTTTACAGCTGGGGTGGACGAGGCTAAGCATCAGGCTTTCAAATGAATTAAAAGTCTGTCTTGGTCTTTCGTTAATTAATAGACTGGTGTGAAAAATTGCTGCCACACCGCCCCCTCGGCCTGTGCTTCGAGATTTCTGGTAGTTAGAATGACTCGGGGTGTTGATTCATTTAAACTAACATACTCATCCTGCTGCAACCAGGTTTCTGTAAGGCAGAGTAAATCGATTTGTTGATCAATTATTAAGTCATGTACTAACAGAGACTTGGAGGAGAGAGACCTAATATTTAATAATCCACATTTCACTGTTTTACTCTTTGGTTCAGATGTGGATACTGTATTGTTCTTTCTTTGTGATTTTTTATGTTTAAGTTGTTTATTGCTGGTTTTTAGTTTGTTTTTTGTCTTTTTGGGAGCTGACACAGTCTCAATGGAGATGGGTTTTTGGGGGGGTAACAGTAAGTCGACATTTTCTCTGTTCGCTCAAAAACTGTCTTAAGCAGATCCTGGCCATCAAGGTTGATTTCAGTTGTTTCTGAAAAGAAATAAAATAAAGAGGTAACATTTTTATTTGATTGCTTTCCACTTCTTACCATATTACTGACTACACACATAAAGTGTTATTATACATTATTGTTGTTGACATATTTTATTGTTTAATTATGTGTTACATCCTCAATATTTTATTGACCTTTTTTTTAAAAACAAAAATATCTGCTCTGTTCTCACTGCGGTGAAACGAACCTATTTCCTTGCCATTGGACAGGGCTGTAGTTCCACAGTCATGGATCAGCGTAATGTAGAAGTAAGCTTTCATAGCTGGCTCATCAAAGCAAGGGAAAGATTTCCTGGCATCTGTAGGCTGCATCTGGGTGGTAGCCATGACCCTGACAAGAAGCAGATAAATTAGCCTTGTGTGTAAAGAAAGTGCTACAGAATTTAAACAAAATTTAAACAAAATTGACTGAAGGTTCGCCAAAATCTAAATGATATAATAAGTATATGCCCAAAACTTTGTTAGATAAGAAAAAAACCCACCAACAATAAAAAACCAAGTAAAGTAGCTGGCTTAGCTTTAGACAAATAAAAAACAAACAAACAAACAAACCTTAAGACTCCAAAGTTGTCTTAGATTCATTTCTGAACCAGCAGCTAATGCCATTTTGTAGTTTATCCTATTTGTGCGAATTCAGTATCAACGTTAGCATGATGACAAATGTCATCATTTAGAAAAAATTATAACTATATATGCACTAAAAACAAACAGTGACTTTTTTTGTTCTTCGGACTTCTAGAGAAATTCAGATTTAAGTGACGTTTCTGTCTTTTATCCATGTAATTCTTCCCTTTATGTAAAAATGTCTCCAGTTTAGAAGAAATTCAATTTACTATAATAAGAAAGATGAGCTAGTTTAACGAAATCCCACTTTTTTTTAAAGTCCTCAATTACAAATACATGATGCCTTTTGTTATCTTGTAAGACAGTAAAATTTTTATTTTCAGACACTTTGTCAAACAAAATCGAGACTGTTGATTTTAGTTTTAATATGTCTTCTATGTAAAAAGAACTATTTTGTAGTTGTTCTAGATGTTGTTAAAGTTTGGAGAGAGATTAACTTAATGATTCAAACAAAAAACTAAATGTAATTATTTAACGAGTACTCTTTAAAAAAACAAACCTTTTTATTGTTTCTTATGTTGTTTTCCAGGTTTGTTGACACTATATACACTTACCTTTTCTTTCCATCCTCCACGTATTCACTCCTGTAGAAGCCTCCAAGGTCATCAGCGAGTTCTCCAATGAATTCAGTGTAGAGGCGATACTTGTGTCCCTTTTTCAGTGTACCATCCAGCTCCAGGACCAGGTACTGTGTGACATCTTGGAACCAGGAGGACTTGATTGCGGGGGCTACAACACTACTCACTGGCATGAGTCTTGCCAACTGGTTCTCAAATTTGGTGTAATTCAATTTATTAGAATGGATAAGAATCAGGTCAGTGTCCTCCACACATTCAAAGTCCACAACGGAATTGCCTGAAACACCAAGAAATAATGTGCACTTTAATCAGTTGTTTAAACGTAGAAACCTTCAAATTATTTGCAGTCACTTTAGGATATGTGACCGGTGTAATAACCATCATCTTTATCATTGCATTAATTATCATTTCATCAAAGCATTTATTGAAGCTGTTGGCATTATGTTATAATTTGTATTACAGGGGTTATCATAATCACATATTAACATGTTTATTACAGGTGCAGTTATAACCATTTTAAATCATTGAGTTAAATCTATAATCTTAAAAGTTTATGCTGAGTATATTGTTACAGTAAAATAGTAGCGGAGCAAAGGCCTGAGTGTATTCAGCAATAGGTTGCACTAGAGTTTACTTGACAAGAGGTGACAGAAGGAGGACAAGGCCATGGGGACCTCAAAGGCCTGAGATCATCACCGTATTTGGAAGAGGATGCCAGAAAAGGGAACTTCTGTGTCTGCATTTATCTCTTAAAATTGATCATTGTCTGTAAAAGAGGCAAATAATGTTCGTAAGACGCAAATTATGTGCTCGTAAACGCAAGAGGGGGCGTTATAATACCCTGATGTTATAAAAAGCAATCTGAAGTGTATTATGGGTGGAGATCTACAGCTGATGTTTTGCAGTTTACATCTCCCCACGCTACGTGTGTTCTTAAAATCAATTGTTTGACCAAGCTCTTCTGGACCATCGTTGTTTTACTCTCGTCCTCAATATCGGACCCTTAACACTGGTTTATCCAATCCATGATTTTGTTGCCAAAAAATATAAAAATGTCAACTCAGTTGCATCAGGTAATGCTAATAGCAACCCATAGCTAATACACTTTAGTTCACCTATCAAAACTTTATAAACACCATAACTCTTTTGCCACTAGAGAATATTCAAACAGCACACTGAAAAAAACCCAATTGGCTGCACACCTAAAAAGGACTTTAAGTTTCAGACACTTTCAGATGCTTTATTTATTTTTCTTCATTTTGTGTTGTTTACTATTGTTACATTTAATTTTCTCACCTGTTTGATCAGATCTAAACTTTTTTAAAAGATGAGAACTATTTTTCATTAATAGTTTTTAATATCATAGGTGTGATAGTTATAAGGTCAAACTCAAGCTTTTAATGTGTTTTTCATTTTTGCAAAAGCACATGCAACAGTAATTTAAAAAATGGCAGCATTGTGTTGGTGTCATATAAATCCAAACTAATTTTGTTTTTAATAGTTTTTTACTTCAAGCTGTATTTGTCTTTTGTGTTTCTAAAGGTCAGCATAATTTAAGATAAAACAGTTTTGTAGCTTAAATCTATCATTTCCCTTCTGCTTATCTTTTTCAGGGTCGTGGGGGGGGGGGGGGGGGCTGGAGGCAGAGTACACCCTGGACAGGTCACCAGTCTGTCACAGGACACAGACAACCATTCGCACTCATATTCACTCCTGTATTCATACCTACGGGCAATTTAAAGTTTCCAGTTAATTTCACTACAGCATTCTAAGGCTTTCCACCACAAATGTTCCTGTTACTGTAAGTATTGTTGTCTCTGTTGTTTAACTGCAACCTGTTTTTTCAAGACAGTTTACCATTAAAATGTGCTTCATTTGTACTTAATAATATTGTGCTTAATGTCTGTTCCATATAGTGCACAACTGTTAGTTGGGCGAATGGATTCAGCAACTCTCGTTGACTTAAAAGTGTCATCACTGTTATTCATTCTATTGTCTGTTCTATATTATGCATTTTCAGTCATCCCCTGAAAAACTAATAAAAAGCATTACAATCATACTTCTCTACCTCTGAGAAGAATGCTGTTAAACACCCTCTGGTTTTAGTTCTTGCTGATACCGGGAGGGTCTATTATATGAAAGTTACAGAGAAAGAGAGAAAAGTACTCATAAAGCCTTACCTAAGAAGGTGTAAAGTCCAGTTGTTGGGTCTGGAGTCAGTCTTGGCCATAAGGTGACATTATATGTCTCTGGCACCAGGTTCTTGGGCAGCCGATACTCATCCCAGTCCAGTGGGTGATGTGGCAAGGCGTTTGGAGATTGTTGGTTCTCCATTTCTATGATTGTTTTTCCCCCTTTCCTGTGAGGAAACAACTGAGGCTAAGGCTCCCACACCTATGATGATCCCCAAAATCCCAACAGTTTTACTAATAAAGAAACCTTTCCCCATGTTGCCTGCCTACCCAGGAGCCCAACACTGAGACACTGAATAAAGGTGAAATTGAATATGTAGCTGTGGGTAGCATTTCTCCTCCCATTTACAATAACAGGTGATACATTAACAATAGCATTGTAAATACCTACGTCATCTGCTGAGGATAGAACAGATTTTTCTTGCAAGAAACAAAACTCAAGAAAGCTTGTCAGTTACCTCAGGATGATTACATTTGATTGTTCCTCACTCACTCCTCACTTTCAAATATGACTGTTGCTTTCTGATGAGAATTGGTTTTGATATTTGCTCTTGCATTTAATGAAAGAAAATTTCATTAATTTTTATTTTGAGCATGTCAAATCCATGTTAGAACATAAAATTCCTAAAGATCACTGAACTGAACTATTTGTTGGTATTGATACTTTACCATAATTCACCATAACTTTACTGCACTTCTAACTTAATTTTAAAGCCCAGAACATATTGCTGAGGCATGCAAAATAAGGTTAGATGTGTAAAGCTGCCACCCAGTCACAGTGAAAAATTTTCGGAACTACATTTGCATTACTTAGAAAACAAGACAGACATAGTACACCATGCCATACTACATACTACAAGAAAGTTTGCCATCTTCTCACTTGACTAAGAATCTCATAAACTAGTGCAGAGGTCGGCAACCCTGGGCATGCTGCCACAGCTGGCATGCGAAGGGTTAACTGATGGCACGACCATAGCTGGACTGGCGATGGTGATTTTTCGTTTTTATGGGCCAGTGATTTTTTTTCGTTTTTTTTTTGTTTTGTTTTTTTGTTTTGTTTGTAACGGTATAAACAGTATAAGGTGGTGGATTGGCCAGATGTTGGCTGATGTGTAAAAATAAGTCAGTTGTTTGGTGGTGGCTATGGCGGAGCTTCCACAGAGACCAGCAGGTGGATGAGGGAAAGGGAGGCAGGAGGAGGAGAGACCCGAGGCGGTCCGAGTGTCAGGTGAACTGAACTTCAGGTAAGAAGTTATGACCTGCAGTCTATCTGGGTCAGATATAAACCAAGTTTAGGTGGAGTTTATTTTCGTTGTGCTGACTTTTTACTGTCAGTTATAATAACTCGTACTGCCTACTAGCTAGCATGACGGAGTTTATGCTGTTGGGCGGGTGCTATCATGCTACTGATGTTGGACTTTATTTTGTTCTTAAGGTTAGTTAGTACAGTTGCCGTCTGTAAAAAACAGAATCGTCCCGTATTCAGAGAAAATATTACGCGTTTCGTATTGAGGTGAAAATGAACACAGTTTGTCCAGTAATTCAGCTAGAATGACAAAGACACAAAGCTGGAGTTATTCTGTCTTTACGCTGCAAAGCTGCCTCTTCATCTCTCATTCTCTCCCCTCCCTCTCCTGTTGCTACGTCAATCATGAAACTGATCAGTGATCAGCTGATCGGCTTTTCTGTCGACTCCGTCTCTCCTGTTTGTTTATCGCCCACTTTGTGCCAGAAAGAAGAAACAACCAGCGGATGTCGCGCTAAACAACAGCAGCACGTTTAATCGTGATCAGCTGTTGTTAGAATTTATTTAATATTAATTTCTAGTATCAGCTCATGTTTGCTGGAGCCACAGCTGTAAAGCTGCTGGTCATGATATCGGTTTGGATATGTGGTGAGAGGGAAACATGAAGATGAAACCAGGAGATGTCCTTACTGAATCATCAGAGCTGAACAGGTGATGGAGAAACAGGTTTACCTTTTAGGTGACATGGATGAGTTGAAGGGAAGTTATGAAATTTCTGAGAGACAAATAACACCAGGATCCTTTTCTATGTAGCTGACAGCTGGTAACTGTGCAGGGGGGGATCTAGCAAAGTTTTCCCAGGGGGCCAGGTAGGGCATTAACAGGGAAAGGTGGACACAAAGAAATACTTTTCTTTCTTATTCTCATTTAAAATATCTAGCTTTTATTAAATAATTATCTGAGTCTTACAACCAAAGTTTTTATCTGATGTAAAATGTATAGAAATCATACATATACCAACAAGACAGTGTACATCACTGTCACAAAAGCGTTTGTTTTCATTCAAAGGCTTTATGGCTTTTCCCATAATACCTGGTGGGCTGGTCTCTAGTCAAAATGTCCGGGCCGATTTTTTGTCCCAGTCCAGCCCTGGGCACGAAACGCAGTGAATTAATCTGAGAAGGTGCATTATTAAAAAATAAATGGCTGGGGCAGCAGTGAACATCGCAAATTAGCTCGCATACACACATTAGTTGTGCCGCTTCTTAATGACGGTATTTTAGCTAACAACCCAAACTACCAGATTCAACTTGTAATTGGCTAAAAATAACTCAGCCTACCGGTGAGAGCAGGGGTGGGCAATCTCAGTCCACGAGGGCCGGTGTCCCTGCAGGTTTTAGATCTCACCCTGGGTCAACACACCTGAATCACATGATTAGTTCGTTACCAGGCCTCTGGAGAACTTCAGGACATGTTGAGGAGCTAATTTAGCCATTTGAGTCAGCTGTGTTGGACTGAGATTGCCCACCTCTGGGTGAGAGGGACGTTGCTAGCTGGCAGTTTTTTCAAGCGATGTTGAAATTTCCACATTCCAACACTTCAAATGCTTCAAGAGCTGTCCGCTCAGCGCTGCATCAGCACCACGGAAATACATGGATACATCCGTAGACTCGAGACAGAATTCACAATGTGTTTTCGGGACTTTCAGGTGTATGGACCAATGTTTTCTTTTCTGATCAAACCAGAAAGCTTTAATGAGCAGCTGGATTTGTCTCGCATTAACTGGCTGAGTTAATGCCAGTTAATTCGACATCGAAATGCAGCTGATTGAACTGAAAACCTCGACGCTGTGGGGGTCAAAGTTTGCAGAACTACGAACGCAGCTAGAATCCATAGCTGTGCGTGTTCATGGAGATTGCATTTTCACCTGCTGGCCATCACTACCTGACAAGGTTAACTGTCTTCAAAACATTGTAGAGGCCTTATTGACAGTATTTGGCTCTACATATCTGCGTGAGCAGATTTTCTCTCACATGAGTGTCCTCAGGTAGCCGTCTGAATGCTGGACACTTGGAGACCTGTGTCTCTGAGTGGGAGACCAGAGATCACATTAACATGTATATCCCTGGTCTCCCTCCAGGTCCAGACGGCTTTCCTGCAGAATTCTACAAAGAATTCTGGACGATTCTAGCACCAGTTTTTTACAGAACGTTGTTGGAAATCAAAGAAAATGGCAGACTTCCATCAAATATGAATTCTGCAAACATTAATCTCCTGCTAAAACCAGGCAAAGACCCTGTACATCCCTCAAGCTATCGTCCAATATCCCTTATAAATGTAGATCTTAAAATAATCTGCAAAGCTCTCTCGAAGAGACTAGAGAAAATAACCCCCCTCTTAATTCATCCTGACCAAACTGGATTCATAAAAGGTCGGCACTCATCAACAAATACACGTAGATTACTTAATTTGATAGACTACTCATACAGTAAAAACCTTGAAACTATAATATTTTCTTTAGATGCAGAAAAAGCATTTGACAGAGTTAACTGGAAATTTCTATTTGCAACTTTACATAAATTTGGTTTTGGATCTTCTTTCATCAACTGGTTAAAAATATTATATAAATCCCCAACAGCTTGTGTCAGAACAAATGACCAGACATCCTCCAGCTTCTGTCTCCTGAGGGGCACCAGGCAGGGATGCCCACTCTCCCCTTCACTGTTTGCAATTTTTATCGAACCACTAGCAGCAGCAATTAGACAGAATTCAGCAATTAAGGGCATAAAATGCAAGAACATGGAACATAAAATCAGCCTTTATGCGGATGATGTGTTACTTTTTCTCCAAAATTCACAAACCAATATCTCTGGGGTGATTGAACTGATAAACTCTTTTGCAAGAATATCAGATTACTCAATTAACTGGTCAAAATCCACAGTCCTTCTGATTAATTGCTCCTTCCATAATTCCTCTTCTACTCCACTGCAATCGGGAAATATAAAATATTTAGGTATTAATGTTTCTCCCAAGCTTGCAGATCTAACTAAATTAAACCATATCCCACTTTTAAAGAAAGTAGAAGGTGATCTGGCTAGGTGGAAATGTCTACCCATATCACTCATGGGAAGGGTTGCCGCTATAAAAATGATGGTATTACCAAAAATAAATTATTTATTCTCAATGATCCCAACTAAACCGCCGCAAGATTGGTTCAGATCTCTAGATTCATATATGTCCAAATTCCTTTGGAAAAATAAGCCCCCACGTATAAGCTTAAAAACACTACAAAAGACCAAGGATAAAGGAGGATTAGAATTACCTAACTTTCAGCACTACTTCTTAGCCAACAGGCTTCAGTTTATCTCAGGATGGCTAAAACATACCCTCTTAGATGAAGCTTGGATAGATGTAGAACAAGCACTTTGCAATAATCTAGAGGTTTCAGACCTACCATTTATCAGCTCAAACATCCAACGACTTCTTTTTCTTCAAATTCAAGCTGAGTTTAATTAGAATTTTAAAAATTAGACTAAAGTTTGTATTCCCATCTACTGATATTATATTATCATTATTTTAAATAGCAAAAGGTTCAGAGCATGTACTTTTTTACTTTTACTTGAGCAGGTCTCCAAGTGTCCAGCATTCAGCTGATGCTGACGCTTCAAAAGCATCAACATCAGCTCTTCTCTGACAGCATGGTGGGAGTTTCTGAAGTTGACAGAGTCTTCATTAATCCCATGCAAACGTACACCTATCTGGAACAACCCTGACATATTACAAAACAATAATATGATAAACTTTTCAGATTGGAGTGGTAAAGGAATCAAATATTTAGAACATATATTAGAAGGAACAGAATTTATTCCATTTGACAGACTAGTTACACAATATGGGATCAACAAGAAAAGATTTTTAGAATATCAACAAATTAAATCCATAGTAAAAAAGAGATTTAAACCGGGTCAAGTTGAACTACAAACACCACCAAGTGTGGTTCAATTTCTTACTCTTAAAACTAGAGATGGACCGATCCGATATTAGGTATCAGTATCGGTCCGATACTGACGTAAATTGCTGGATCGGATATCGGTGAGAAATAAAAAATGTAATCCGATCCATTAAATATCAAAAAAAAAAAAAAAAACACCTCACAAAACTTGCTACACGGCGTAACTCCGCTCATAACCGTAGCATGATAGAGCGGCTGTGTGTATTTGTAGCCTCGCTAGCAAACCAGCATTTCATCTCCGAGGAAGTTATCCCAGAGAGAAGTAAAGCAAGTGTGTAAGTTCATCTCTGAATGTTTGTAAAGCGTACCTACGTTAAGCTTAACAACCGATATATGGAGCGACTGCCTCTTCTCTCCCTCTCCTGCCGCTACTTCATGAAACTCCTTAATGATCAGCTGATCGGTTTTTCTGTCGTCCGTCTCTCTTCTTTGTTTTTGGCCCACTTTGCACCAGAAAGAGGAAACCAGCGGCTGAACAACAGCAGCATGTTTAAGCTTGATAAGCTGTTGTTAGAATTTATTTAATATTACTTTCTACACCAGGATCCTTTTCTACGTAGCTGACGGCTGGTAACTGTGCAGGGGTGGATCTAGCAAAGTTTAGCCAGGGGGGCCGAAAGGGCATGAACAGGGAAAAGGGGGCACACAGACATACTTTTCTTTCTTATTCTCATTTAAAATGTCTAGCTTTTAATAAATAATTATCTGAATCTTACACCCAAAGTTTTAATCTGATGTAAAATGTATAGAAGTCAATTACGTATATAGTAACTGTTAAGTCTACCCTAGTAAGCTTTAGTACTTTTTCCTTTGGGAAGATACCATCTGTACAGTCTGCAATTCTGTAGAAGAAAGATGTTGAATCTATTTAATTATTCTTGAAAAATAATTTATTTCTGTGCTTTTTTTTTAACACTGCATCAAATTAAAGTTGATTACGTTGATTAAGCATCATGAGGTGGAGGGTGGGGGGTGGTTCCCTTTTTTTTTTTTTTTTTTTTGCTGGGAGTTTGCAACCCTATTAGTTAGGTTGCTTAATATTTCTGCCAAGTACTCTTTAAAATACCAGAATAGGAAGGATGGTGCAGGTTTAAGTTTATTAGATTGATCAGTATTGCTGAACTATGAAATATTTTGGGTGCAGTGTGTTTTTTACATACAGGTATAACAGAATAGCTTTAGTGTTGTTGTTTATTTAAACTTGAGTATGAACTTATACAAAATGCAGCAAGATATTAAAAAACAGTTTTATTGATTAAAAAACACACTATATCGGATTAATATCGGTATCGGCAGATATCCAAATTTATGATATCGGTATCGGACATAAAAAAGTGGTATCGTGCCATCTCTACTTAAAACCCCCAAATTACTATCCAAAATTTACAGAATGCTTTCTAAAACAGATGAATCAATATCACTTCCTATTGCAAAATGGGAAGCGGATTTATCAGTTAACTTAGACCAAAACTTCTGGTCTCAGATTTGCATAAAAACCTTTCATTTAATTAGAAATCCCAGTCTTCAATTAATTCAATACAAAATACTACATAGAGTGCACTATACAGGTCATCGGATGTTCAAGATGGGCTTTATGTCTACCAACAACTGCTCACACTGCCAAACCAATTCACCGGACAATTATATCCACGCTCTTTGGTTCTGTCCACCAGTTCAGAAGTTTTGGCGCGAGATATGTGAAGACTTATCGAAGTGTCTGAAATGTAACATTCCAACTTCCCCTTTAGTATGTTTGTTGGGCAGCTTAGATAATGTCACTACAGAAAAGAATATAGCCCATATGGTTTTCACTGCCCTATGCATAGCCAAGAAAACAGTCCTCATGAACTGGAAAAATAAAAATAATCTTAATTCTAACCAATATAGAAATTATCTATTAGATTACATTAGTCTTGATACAGCCTCTGCCACCACATCAGATCAATTGCTCTGGGCTCCTTTGATCAGCTCCATAGCTCCATCACCTAGTGGGGGTGGGGGGTCATAGTTTGGTCCCACCATCGCTGTTATGATTGGTGTGGGGGTAGGGACAGGCTTGGGGCGTCGGGGGGTTCCCCAGCAGCATCTTTCTTGGAGGGCTCAACCCGGGGTTGCGGTCATGGCCTATTAAGGGCTCTGTTGGCTCTTAGATGACGGTTTCCTCGTGGCTGCGTGCAGCGGGGCTAGGGGGAGGGTCTGTGCTGACGGACGTGGGTTACTGACCTGGTAGCCTGGCTGCCCCTGGGTGGGTCCGGGATGGGCGTGAGGTTCTGGGGGTGCTCCGTCTCTGGGCTGGGGCCCTGGCTGGGCCTTGGGGGCTTGGGTCCTGGGTCCTGGTTGGTGTGTTGCCGGGGTTGTGGGCGGGTGGGTGTATGGGGGCCCAGCCCTGACGCAGGGTGCTGCCAGTGCATTGAGCCACCTGGGGGGCTCTTCAACTGGTGGGGGAGGCTGTTACATCTTGCAGGAGGTCTCCTCTCTTCAGGAACTCTCTCTGCAGGAGGGGGAGATACAGGAGAGGTGGAGGAAGATCTCAGCCTGGGCGTCTATTGTCTTGTGTAGTCTGGAAGATGAGTGGATGATGGGGTGGGTGCAGTTTTCTCTGTGGTGGGGTCAGGTGGGCTGTCCCGGGCTCTGTGGGGCCGGGCGGCGCTGCTGAACTGGGCCCCCCGGTCCGGATGGGCCTGGGCCCCCCTTTCCCTGGCGGGTTGCAGAGTATGGGGGTGCCTACTGGGGTCAGCGGGGGAGCTGGCCCCAGGGAGGGGTCACTTGCCCCTCCCTTCCTTCCCTCCCCATCTCCAGCTTCCTCCCTCTTCCCACACATGCAGGGCCTTGGGGTAAAGGTGTGTCACCAGGGTGCAGGGGAGGCATCCCCCCCCCCTCTGTCCCCTTCTGGCTGCCTGTGCCTCAATTTTATCCCACAACTTAGACATTCACATTACTCACACTCTCATAACACATACATATAGGATCTTGGGGGTGGGCAGAACCCCTGGCGTCGCTGCCCACCTCTCAATTTTAAATACATGTAGACATTGAGGGCTAGCAGGAGGGGCTATGCGCTTACCTGCTGCTCTCTGGCAGGTAGCTCCATGCCCTCCTGGGTTTTAAATGCACCTTAGAACACACATACATCAACACTACATATGAGCGGGCGGAGGGAGGTTTGGAGTCTTCACACACCCACATTCTCTGCGGCCTGTTGGAGCGGGGGGGGGCTGGGAGGAGGAGTTGGCCGTCCGATTGGGGTCTGGATTGTGGGGCCTCCCTGCTGCTGCGGAGTCGGGGCGGTCTGCTTCTCTCCATCCCAGGGAAAAGGGTAACACTACCTGGGTCTGGGTGCAGTTTCCCCCTCCAGGGGCAAGGGTACCTAGACCTGGGGCTTAGAGTACGCTTGGGGAGTGTGATTGTGTGTACAGTGTCTATTTATGTCTGTCTCCACGTTGGGTGAGTGTGGAGTAATTGTTTATGAGAGCATGAGGGTGGGAATGGATGTTTGTATCTGTGTGTGCCTGTATGTCTGTGTCTATATGTCAGGTTGGGTATCAGACGCCACCTCTCTGGGGACATCTCAGGCCCTCCAAGGTATGGAGGTCTATCTCCCCCCACCACTTCCCCAGCCAGTGGCAGACGCCCTCAGACATCGGTGCATTGGTGGTTCTTTGTGTCCAGGGATGGGCGCCCAGGTACACACCGGCTCACTCCTTGGTGGCTGCTTGTCGGGGCCCGGAGCCTGGGGCTTGCTCGGGCTACTTCGGAGGCGGGGTGCCCTCGGCTTCTCGGCCTGGGGCTCGGTCACTGAGGCACAGCTGGCTGCCGGCGGAGCTCACGGGCACGTCACTGCAACCCCCCCTGGCTTCTGCTCCGCGGCTGCTGAGTGACCCCCTCATCTGGGACTCTCCTCAGCTCTTTCTGGGATAGTGGCGCGGCTGCCCCTCCGTTGGTCTTCCTTGGTCTCTTGTGTTCTGGGGGCCTCTGGATGTCTGGAGTCTTGATCTCCTCCATACCTGCTTCATGCCCTGGAGGACGGGGCTGTGGCCCCCCACACCCTCTAGCAGATCGTTACATGAAGGAACCTTTTAAATACAAGCGCGTTCATGCTCACAGGTGTACACACGGGGGCTCACACACACAAACTACACCCTTTTTGGCTCCTACCTCAAAGCACACTGTGCGCTGTCGATCTTACGCGCTGCACAATAATGTCTAACATTTAGTATTTACTGTCATATTCCCATAGATCATTGTGATGTTGTTTATTACTCTCGTTTTCTTCTGCTTGCTTTCTCTTTCTTTCTCAACAGGTGATCCAGGTGATCGATATATGTATTTTTTTTGTCTGCTTATTCTGTTGGTTTTTGGTTTTTTGCCCTTTTCCCCCGTCCCTCTTCCCCGCTGTTTTTCTTTCCCTCTTTCTTTCTCCCCTTTCTTTCCCCCAGTTAAGTCTGTCCCGTATTCAGCAAGTGAAAATAAAATAAACAATAAAAGGTGAATCAAATGGACCATTACGGCAAGGCTGGGATGGTCCATTTGGTAAAGTAAATCCGTTGGGCATCTTTCTTCGCCTTCAGACAATAATTCTGATGGCAAAAGAACCAAACGGGACAGGTTAAAAAAAAAAAAAAAAAAAAAAAAAGAAAGGTTGCCTACCCCTGAACTAGTGCATTTCTAGTTCCATACCTTTGTTTAAAGGCTTTTAAAGTGCAGCATGATTTTATTTTGTTATTTATGGTCCCATTTAGAGAAAACAGAAAACAAAACAGAATATAATTATTGTGGCGAATCCACTTAGCCAAAAAAATGGATCAGACATCAATTGTAGAAACGATAGCCTTTATATAGGGCTTCAAAAAGGGGTGCACAACAAATAAACTGCTCGACATCAGAGCAACATATAATGGCTTCCCGAAACTTTCTTTGCTAGCTAAAAAAAACCCCAGAGTAACTTTTGTCTACCACAAAGGATTCTGGGAAACGCAGTTTTCTAATGAAAATACCTGTTAAATGCTCCCTTTAGCAGAAAATATAATTAACAGCTCTCACTAAACATATGACTAACACTTAAATCACTTACAAAATAACCAAAATGCTGTTATCAAACAATAGACTGCAATAAAGTTACAACATCCTCCCCCCCGATGAACAATCTGTTCATCTAAAGCTCTAGGTTATACAACAACTGAATCGGTCTTCTTAACAGAGTCCCCGTTGTCGTGCGAACTAGGCAAGATCTAACAAGACCGTCTCGACCAGGAAACATTTCTTCAATTCTTCCAAGTTTCCACACTTGTCTGGGGAGGTTGTCGTGCCCAATGAGCACGACATCCCCTAGTTTTAGGGGTGTAGACTTTGAAGCGTCACAGCAATGAGCTGACTTCAGCTCCAACAGATAGTCCCTTCTCCAGGTGTTCCAGAAGTTGGTCATGAGTTTCTGCCGATATCTCCATCTCCGAGTAATGTCCTCTTTGTTAGGTGTTGGATGATGTGTGTCCTTCGGGATTGACTTGGGTGGTAGGGATGTCAGTCGTTTGCCCACCAAAAAGTGGGCTGGAGTAAGTGGTTGCGGTTCATTTACCTCGTTGTGCACAAAGGTGAGAGGCCTAGAGTTCAGAGTAGCTTCAACTTCCGCCAACACAGTACACATTTCTTCAAAGTGGAGTGAAGCTCTACCTAACACCTTCTTGAGGCAGATTTTCACTGATCTGACAAGACGTTCCCAGAATCCACCCCACCAGGCTGCTCTTTCTGCAATGAACTTCCAAGTAATTTCCTTTCCGAGAAAAACTCCAGCAAATGTGGGTCTTTAATTGTCTTCCATAGCTCCTTCAAATCTTGGTCTGCTCTTAAATGTTCTGGCATTGTCAGAATAGATAACTCTGCATAGCCCTCTCCTGGCAATGAATCTCTTCAACGCTAACAAAATGTCTCAGTTGACTGATGTGACACAAGCTTAAATGGACCTGCTGTGTCACAGCACAGGTAAATAGGGCAATGTAGGATCTTTTCACAGAATCCTCTGTTTTCACACATAGAGCGGCCCAGCAAAATCCACACCTGTAACTTCGAATGGTGGTGACT
>JAQSNX010006756.1:0-33272 GCA_029532605.1 Oreochromis grahami
TACTGACTATGGGTCTGAGTGGGACCCCTTCCTTGTGGATCTTAGGAGGTCCATAAATGCAGGGTATGGCATCCCCTGGATAAAGCCGGTGATATTTGAGGCGGTCAATGATTTTGTCCTTTTCAAGGTCTTGAAGGCAAGCTATAACTTTCTTTTTGTAGCTGCTTGTGGGGTCTCGTTTTAAAGCTTCGTAGGTGTTGTTGTCACTGAGGAGAGTAGTGATCTTCGTGTGGTAATCTGTTGTGTTTAGGACCACGGTGCACCTTCCCTTATCCGCTGGTAATATAGTGATGTTGTTGTCTTTGCTCAGGGAAGCGACGGCCTTCTTTTCTTGTAGTGTGAGGTTAGACGGAGGGACTTTGGCACTGGAGAGGGTGGCTGAGACTTTCATCCTGATTTGCTCTGCTTCGGTCTGTGATAATTTATTAATCCGTATGGCGGTTTCTGTGGCTGTGATGAGGTCCACTATGGGCAACTGTTGCGGAGAAATGGCGAAATTGAGTCCTTTGGCTAAAACCTTCTTTTCAGGTTCAGTGAGATTCCGGTCTGAAAAGTTCTTTACCCATTTCTCCCGACTGTCTTCAGGTGTGTTTTCTTCTCTGAGTTGTGTGGTTTCAGACTGAGGAGTGTGGGTTTTTGAAAGCAAGGTGTGAAATTTCCTGCGTTGTCTTTCTTTTCCTTGAGAGTGTTGGGCCCGCTGAACCTTGTCCACAAACTTGTGAACCTCTTCTAAGATTGGAGAGGGTAGAAGGGTTTCCAATTCCTGCAGAGTCTGGCTGATCTTGATCTGGAGCGCATCTATAGTGAAATGGACCTGTCTTATCCTTTCACTTAGAAGGTGATTCTGTGCTCTCTGTAGAATCAAGTCTGCTCTGTGTCCCCTGACAGTGGATCCAAGGCGCAAGCTCTTAGGAACAACTCTGCTTTGTCTGCATCTTAGGTTGAAACGAAGGTGGTTCCTATAATCCGCTAGTTTCCTTGATTCCCTTTCATACTCCCGTCATTTGTTCATACTTACTCTGTTTGTCTTTTCAGTCTTCATGAGGGTCAGGTGTGGGGAAACGCCTGCCTGGCATTTCCTCATTTTGAACTCCTGATGATGTCACATATGACATCAGCAGGTCAAACCAAGTGGAGGGGTTTCTTTTTCCATAGACGCTTCCTTTTGTTTGTGTTAAGGTTTAAAGGGATTTGTTGAATGTTTTTCCTTTTGTTAATACTGCCATTTAGTTGTATTAATGTGCATATTAGAAGTGTGTAGAGGTTTTGTGTTTTTAGGAAATCTGTGTAGAGTTTTAGATCCCTCAGTTTGAGTGAGTGGTACTGGCTGGGCAATTGGAGGGAAACTGATGGCCCTACTTAAAGCCAGTCTCTACCAGATGCAGGAGAGAGGTGAGCTGTGTCACCAGAGCCATGTAATGTTGAGTTTTGTTAATTGAATTGATTTGGGGGGAAGTTTTGTTAAGTTATACGTTAAATTAAGTTCACTGTAAATAAATTGATCACCTCTGGAAATCTGAAATGTCTGCCTAGTCTGCTTCCCTACCACCTTCCTTGACGTTCGAGTCTGACTACTTCACAACCCCGACCATCCAATCATGGGGCACCACTCTACCTACTGAGCTATCCCTGCCCTTTATTTATTTATTTTTTAAATAATGGTGCACCACTGCAACTATGACGAGACCCAAACATGCCTTAAAGCCTTCAACAAAAAAACAAGTTTGCTCCACTCTCATTTTTCTTGGATCAAAATATTAGGGGCAAGTTAATATTTTTCAGTACAACTCTTGTAAAAGTCACACTTTTGTTGTCATTAAACTGATTTAATTACAGCAGCACATCGTGCACAGGTGGGCCTAACAGAGTAGTCAAATCTCCTCAGATTGTTTCAACAGCATGAAAAACGACAAAAATGAAATCATCATCAAAATAGGTATTGCATCTTCCAAAAGCTAATTTTCCATTCATAAATACTTTTCCTCTAAAAGGCCAAAAATGATTTCTACAAGCTGATGAGCATGACGCGATGTGAGAATGACAATCAGCAGACATTCAGTGGTGCTGACATCCATGTTTTTGTACAGTACAATGCTGAAGGCCGACACGTCTGATGACATGGCAGCCCACCTGTGTGTGTGTGTTCTTAGATGGGGGGGGGGGGGGCGTGTCCCAGCTGTGGTCATGTGACACTTGAGATGTGCCAAAGCTGAACAGGGCTGTGACGCAGCGATGTGCTGTTCCTTTGCAGCGAGTCCTGTACCAGAACAAGAGAACATCACGTTAGCAGGTTTGCTGGAATGATCTCGAGAACCAGGTTCTGCCGGAGGGTTCTTCCTGTTAAAAGGCAGTTTCTCCTTCCCACTATTACTTGCTCAAACTGTTGTTGTGATTTCATGCTGTTTGCAAACACACGTGCTTCATAAGCTTGACATTGTATGTAAACATCAGTGTGCAGCGTCCTCTCTCTCACTGGTAGTGCTTTGTGTGGTTTCCATGAGCTCACACAGGGAACAGGTTCAAGTGAAAAAACAAGATAATATCACAACATCAGTCAAACTTTATTCTGCATTGAGGCGGTGAGACTCTGTAAGCAAACCAAAAACAAGACTTTCAGTTGTTTATATTCTTATTGATAATTACTGTATTGCTGCAACACTAATTAAAGCAGATTTCTGCAGTATATCTTATAACATGGTTACAGCAAATATTGGCCTCTGGATTAATTCCTGATGGACTCATTTTTAAACAAGTAGCTAAACAGGAAGTGTATTTGTGAAATAAACTTGCTTCCGTACCTGTGTGTTTTGGTGCGCACGCTGCCTCTGCTCCTAACTGGGATTGGGTCTCTCTGCAGCCTTCTGCATCTGTACGGATGAACAGAAAGCAGGTTAGGTTTCACCGCCAGCTCCTTTGTGATGAAGCGCTTGAGAGGGAAATGCAGAGGTTTGCATCTACACCCCCCAGAAGATGCTGAAAGAAAGCCAAATCGCAGCGATCGACAGACACAGACTGATTGTGTTTGGAAAAAAAGACAACTGAAAGCTTCTGTAACAGAAAACAGATGAATGCAACTGCCAGGAGGGGGCAGAGGTGCTCTTCAGCCAACGTGGGGCTCTGAAACCAAGAGACGACACAGTAAAGAAAGACTACCGAAAAACAAGGAGGAAAAAAGGAGGGGATTCATGAAGCAGAAACCGAAAATCAGGCTGTTAGATGGCTAGAAACTCAAGAGGAGATGACTAACTGTGAGCAAATGGAAACCTGTCACGTGACTGTCCACTGAGCTGCATATGGTTCGACTCGTATGAGAACAAAACGAGGAAAAGCTCAACAACAGGCAGGATGGTTACTGTACCTGTGGCTGTTCTTTTAGGAAATCTGGGAGCTGAAATTCACCTTTATAGACCTGGAAAAACAAAGGGCCACATTTAGAGCTTCACAGTCAGCGCTGCACAGTTTAGCATCCGGGTTTCCATGGTGACATGTTAAAAATGTAAAATAGCATTATCCCTGCTGTCAAGAGATTTATTCTAAATGACACTTCTTCAGCTGAGAGTCTAAGAGTGAAGAGACACACACTGTAGATCTTTACTTGCAAGGGCGGTCACAGAACGCTCACAACAGAGTGGGGGCCCTGTGATCAGCGCTCTGTTCTTGCACTTGTCTTTATTTATATACAAAAGTAATACAACAGTGAATACGTCTATTCATAGGCAGAGGAAAGTTAGTGCGTAGGGAGTGAAGATAAGAGTGATTTAGGTGTATGCATGTGTGTTGTGGGATACAGAAAGACGCGGCCTCTCTTCTTGTTAGGGAGCGTCAGATAAGAGTGTCCAGCTCTCCTCTTCCTGGCAGGAGTGAAATAATAACAGCTTATTCAGCTGTGAGAAAGAATTTATAAAACAGTCTTGTAGTGGACAACAGTCTAAGTCATCAAAAGGTCATCATGCAGTATTCTATCATATGCAAACTTATATCATTAAAAGCTTATACTGACTACCAATACAACTCTCCATTGACACCTGCCTAAATTCAAACTCAGCCGACAGAAAGAGATGGGGGAGGGGGACTGGAGGAGTTTCTGAAAACCAGCCACAGCAGGAGGCTGCCATGAAAACATCAGGTCACACTGGAGGGAGGGGGTGGCCTGTAGGGCCTACCTCTGCTGTGCATGTGGGATTCTCAGAATAGACACTGGGTGTTCCAGTAGTCCCATGAAAAACACACAAATCACATTTCTCACAAACAAGGGCTTTAAGCTTCTCCCTCAAAGCTGGAGATAAAAAAGGAAGGATGCTAGAGCTGACGAGAGGAAACAGGAGGAGCAAAGTTTCACTAAAATGCTTCAATCCAGTTCGGCTTTCATCGTAGAGCTACATACGGCATTTGGATTGTACGCAAACAACAATCCTGGTATTGCTATAATATTTCGTCCCTCCTCTATGATCTACATCTCCAGTGCCCAACAATAAGACTCATCGGTTGACAATGTCCGACCTCTTCCGGTCCCAATATCTTTAAGCAGAGCTGTGCCCATCTCTGACTCCAGCTCTAGTAAAGTGAGCTTTCCATGAGCCGCTGTGTGTTAACCGCGGTGCTAACGTGGAAGCATGGATCCATCCTGCCTGCATCAACGTAGTGCGGCTGGCAGTGTAGCGGTAAGGCGGATATGTTTTTGAGTATTGTTTGAAGGGCACGACATATTGTTGGTGACCACGTCCGTCATGTATCGATCTTCTGATGTCTAATGTGTCATATGACAAAGCTTGAATGGCATCCACAGTCCCCGGATCTGTATCTAATAGAGCAGCTTTAGTCTGTGACACACGCACATTTACATACAGCAGGAGTTCAAGCATCGCCTCTGTCTGTCTCATTATCACGCCATCTTACAGTGGTAACCATCCATTCGCATAGATGTTGGTGGGATAGTTTCAGAGTTACAGACTGTTTTTGCACTTCTATCCTCACCGCAACATCAAAAGGCAGCAAAGCCAAATCTGAGGCTTTATGTAGGAAAATGTGAGTTTCCCCATTGCCAAAAAAAAAAAGTGATTCAGCATCAATGGAAAGTATTTGATTGAGTCTGTGCTCGAGTTTAAAAGTGCTGTGCCCAACATTCTGGAATTCACTGATTCAAACTTTCCCCCAAAACACAAACTCCCTCCTTAATCCCCCTGCGTGCCTTCATGCTTGCTTGCGTGTTAGTCTGAAATTGAGGCAGGGCCAGCGAGGGAGTGTAATCTGACATTACTTCCCAAGGCAGAGACAGAGAGGCGAGTGCATGTTTCTGATTTCCTCCCGGGTGCCATTTTGCAGCTCTCTTGGCGCTCAGAGGCTCCAGGCCAGACTGCTCCGAGCCAGTCCGAGCCTTCTGCTCAGACGGAGACTGAGAGCATGTGCAGGGGAAGTGGAGCATGTTCTACATCAGGACACACTCTGGATTTACTGCGTGTGCATTCTAAGGATTAAGATGTGTACAGATATATCGTCTAGATCAATCTGTCCTTCGGTGAGGAGATGGAACAAAGACCAAGCGACATGCCTGCACGATGGGGTCGATGTAGGAAGAAGCCAGCTTGTTTTTGTGCAGCAGACTATGATTTGCAGGTCCATTACCTCACAAGGATGTGTTCAAATGCTCATGGAAGGAGGAATATTCAGGCTGGGAAAGATTTACCTTCTGTTCTATTCAGACAGATAAAACACTGTCTGCTCATACAGGCCAGGCTCCAGCATCCATCACTGTCACAAAGAGTTTTGCCTTCCCCTCAAATCTTCCCTGATAACAGATATCTGTTACCAAGCCTGTGTCCATACTGCATATAATCCAAAGGGAGCTAAACAATAGTGTCATTGTGCTGTCAATGGTGCTGCTGGCCTGCCAAACCACCATGGTGTCTAGAGGAGGAGCCATCCTCACTTATCCTCACAGCTAACACTCTCATAATGACTTTATTCTCTCAAATGTGGTTTATTTTGTGTGACATTTACACATTTGTGATGCAGCAGCATGAGAAAAGCCAGCTGTGCATTTATAATTACAGCCAAATAGCTTTCTGTTGATTCATCAATGAATTCGCTCACTGTCTCAACTACGCAGCTCACTTTTTGTAGCACTTTGAGATGTTTTGTTAATGTTCATTTATTTATTACACAAACTCAATCCCCAGCCATCCAGCTTATCCCGGAGAGGGCACTCCACCCTTTTCCGGCTGAGGACCATGGCCTCAGATTTGGAGGTGCTGATCCTCATTCCCGCTGCTTCACACTCGGCTGCGAACCGCTCCAGTGCGAGCTGGAGGCCTTCACCTGATGAAGCCAACAGAACCACATCATCCGCAAAAAGCAGAGATGAGATTCTGAGGCCACCGAAGCGAAAGCCCTCCGCCACTTGGCTGCGCCTAGAAATCCTGTCCATAAAAATTATGAACAGAACCGGTGACAAAGGGCAGCCCTGGCGGAGCCCATCACCCACCGGAAACGAGTCCGACTTATTGTCAGCAATGCGAACCAAACTCTTACAACGGTTGTATAGGGATCGAATGGCCCGTAGCAATGGGCCAGACACCCCATACTCCCGCAACACCTCCCACAGGACACCCCGAGGGACACGGTCGAATGCCTTCTCCAAGTCCACAAAACACATGTAGACTGGTTGGGCAAACTCCCATGCACCCTCAAGTATCCTTGAGAGGACAAAGAGCTGGTCCAGTGTTCCGCGACCAGGACGAAAACCGCATTGTTCCTCCTGTATCCGAGGTTCGACTAACGGACGAACTCTCCTTTCCAGCACCCTGGCATAGACTTTCCCAGGGAGGCTGAGGAGTGTGATCCCCCTGTAGTTGGAACACACCCTCCGGTCCCCCTTCTTAAAGATGGGGACCACCACCCCGGTCTGCCAGTCCAGGGGTACTGCCCCTGATCTCCACGCAACATTGTAGAGGCGTGTCAACCAGGACAGCCCTACAACATCCAGAGCCTTCAGGAACTCGGGGCGGACCTCATCAACACCAGGGGCTCTGCCACCAAGGAGTTGTTTAACTGCCTCAGTGACCTCGCCCCTGGAAATTGGCGGGTCATTCCCCTCATCCCCAGACTCTGCTTCCTCCTCGGAAGACGTGTCAGTGGGATTAAGGAGGTCCTCGAAGTATTCCTTCCACCGCCTGACAATTTTCTCAGTCGACGTCAGCAGCGCTCCGCCAGCACTATACACAGTGCAGGTAGAGCACCGCTTTCCCCTCCTGAGACGCCTGACGGTTTGCCAGAATCTCTTCGAGGCAGTCCGAAAGTCTTTTTCCATGGCCTCTCCGAACTCCTCCCACACCCGAGTTTTTGCTTCAGCCACTGCCCGAGCCGCATTCCGCTTGGCCTGTCGATACCTGTCGGCTGCCTCCGGAGTCCCACAGGCTAACCAAGCCCGATAGGACTCCTTCTTCAGCTTGGTGGCTCCCTTCACCTCTGGTGTCCACCATTTGGTTCGGGGATTACCACCACGGCAGGCACCAACCACCTTGCGGCCGCAGCTCAATGCAGCAGCTTCGGCGATGGAGACGCTGAACATGGTCCATTCGGACTCAATGTCCCCAGTCTCCCTCGGAATGCTGTTGAAGCTCTGCCGGAGGTGTGAGTTGAAGATCTCGCAGACTGGGGCCTCTGCTAGACGTTCCCAGCACACCCTCACTACGCGTTTAGGTGCACCGGGTCTGTCCAGCGTCCTCCCCCGCCACCTGATCCAACACCAGGTGGTGATCAGTTGACAGCTCAGCCCCTCTCTTTACCCGAGTGTCCAGAACATATGGTCGTAGGTCTGGTGATACGATTACAAAATCGATCATCGACCTGCGGCCTAGAGCGTCCTGGTGCCACGTGCACTTATGGACACTCTTATGTTCGAACAAGGTGTTCGTTATGGCCAAACTGTGATTTGCACAGAAGTCCAATAACAAAACACCACTCGGGTTCAGATCAGGGAGGCCGTTCCTCCCAATCACGCCCCTCCAGGTCTCGCTGTTGTTACCCACATGAGCATTGAAGTCTCCCAGCAGGACAACAGAGTCTCCCAGTGGGGCACCTTCCAGCACCCCCCGAGGGACTCTAAGAAGGCTGGGTACTCTGAACTGCCACTCGGCGCATAAGCGCAGATGACAGTCAGGACCCTTCCCCCCGACCTTAAGGCGCAGGGAACATGCTTATCATAAAACATAAAAACCCATGTAGACTCATTCAAGTATTTTTTTTAAATTACCATGACATGTACAGCGCACAAGCACAAGCCTGATGGACAGTTGACCTCAGGTCAGTGGGCAGTTTGTTCCAGAGGTCCACTGTAACTAGTCGTATTTCTATCCACTTACTGTAACTCACTCGTGCATAATTTTAAAAGATCTGCATTGCATCAGTTTTGCATGAAACAAAAACACAATCGAGCATTTCTGGTTGCTGCAGTGAACAAATAAACCCCAAACAAAAGGTGTGTACGGTTGAACAAAAACCCTAGAAACCCTTGGCAGCTCACCTCAGAGTTGGGCTGAGCCAAGTCAGGGAGGGACTAACACGGTCGGGTCAGCCAAGCCGCCTGCTGGTACAAGCAGCAGGTCGGCCCGGTGTGGTAGTGCCAAACTAGAACCTGCAGCGGTTCCGCCTCAGCATTGACCGCAGCGCCCTGTGACTAAGCTTCTGTCTCGGGGGGTTAGACGTGCCAACGGCCCAGTGCCTTTGAAAAGTTGCCACTGCGGAGCAGCAGGGCCGAACGCTTCAGCTGCACACTTTCACGCTGGGATATGGTTACCTTTAAACAGCATGCTTGTAGCTGATCGGCACACTGAAGCTGTTCTGCAGACTCTGATCTAACGTTTGTGTGTGAAGAGCAACTCGCCTGGACGTGCACGTCCTTCAGAAACCAATCATCTCCCATTAGCACGAGAGAGAGACAGAGACAGACAGAGAGAGAGAACACATATTGGTAAATGTTTTCATTGGGTTGACAGTGGACCCCTCTTTATATCGGACTAGAGTTAACTTAGTGGAAATTATTACAGTCGGCACATTTAAAGCTGTAATCAAATGTGACAAATGTTAAGCTGGTGAAAGGGTTGCATCCTTATCAGAGGCAAACTACAACTAAGCACAAAAAAGGCACTACAGTGATAGCTGGCTCTCTCATGGATTCAGGTGGAGCAGGCTACAACACCCCTGATATCTGTTAGGACAAGCACGCCTATGCTATGTGGTACCAAACAAGCTGAAGCAGCGCTGATAAATAATAAAGAAACTCCGTGTAAAGGACTACATGATGCCGTCATCTGACACAGCTTTGCTGCTTTGATTACGGCTGTGCAGCTAAATTATAGCTTTCCTTTTGTTGTACGTAACAAGCAAGCACAGCAAAATATAACCTGTTCCTCCACTAATATGATGGGGAAATATAGAAGCTCAAGTCTTGAGCTGAGCTTAAACAGTAAGAAGCTGAGATCGAGAAATTCTTCATTGAAGTCCTAATTAGGTCCCAATCCTGACTCGTCTCTCTTCTATCCAAGTCTAGCCCACAGTTTCATGGATACGACTTTCTGCTGAGGTCTGAGAGCCAAAGAGCACTGACCATAGCCCAGAATCAATTTGATTAGCCTGCCCATCATTATGAAGGACAAGGTCCAGCCACGGAAGAAAAGCCCAACACAGCAGACGAGCAAATCTACAAGCATTATTATCTCGTCTCTCTACCAAATCATCTCATTATTTTTACAGTGGCAAAACTGAGAATATATTGATCCCAATATCCATTTCTCACCAGGGATCAGAGCAACTGCAAAGCCACTTAAAAGCTATTGATTGTGGCTTCAAGAGCCAGGCCTGATGAGCATCATTTACAGCGAGCTTAAATAGCCTGAAGCGCAGACAAAGCTGAGGTCCAAGACAACGGGTCAGATTTTAAAACATGACCCAGGAGGACGCTGGGGTTCAGCTTTTTAGCCAGCTCAGGAAGCACAGACAGTGGCTGAAGTGGACGGTTCTGACACTATGCTGTGCAGAGTACATTATGGCTTTATACCATGTGTCCATCAGGGACTATTGAAGCTAAAGAAGGAAAGTTTTAAGCCTAATCTTGAAAGTAGAGATAGTGTCTGTCTCCCGAATCCAAACTGGAAGTTGGTTCCACAGAAGAGGGGCCTGAAAAATGAAGGCTCTGCCTCCCATTCTACTTTTAAATACTCTAGGAACAACAAGTAGGCCTGCAGAGCGAGAGGGAAGTGCTCTAATAGGGTGATAGGGTACTACAAGGTCATTAAGATAAGATGGGGCCTGATTATTTAAGACCTTGTATGTGAGGAGCAGGATTTTGAATTCAATTCTGGATTTAACAGGAAGCCAATGAAGGGAAGCCAAAACAGGAGAAATATGCTCTCTCTTTCTAGTCCCTGTCAGTACCCTTGCTGCAGCATTTTGGATTAGCTGAAGGCTTTTCAGCGAGTTTTTAGGACATCCTGATAATAAAGAATTACAGTAGTCCAGCCTGGAAGTAATAAATGCATGAACTAGTTTTTCAGCATCACTCTGAGACAGGATATTTCTAATTTTAGAGATGTTGCGCAAATGGAAGAAAGCAGTCTTACATATTTGTTTAATATGTGCGTTGAAGGACATGTCCTGGTCAAAAATGACTCCAAGGTTTCTCACAGCATTACTGGAGGCCAAGGTAATGCCATCCAGAGTAAGAATCTGCTTAGATACCATATTTCTAAGATTTTCAGGGCCGAGTACAATAACCTCAGTTTTATCTGAATTAAGAAGCAGAAAGTTAGCGGCCATCCAGGTCTTTATGTCTTTAAGACATTCCTGCAGTTTAACTAATTGGTCTGTGTTACCTGGCTTCATGGATAGATAGAGCTGCGTGTCATCTGCATAGCAGTGAAAATTTATGCTATGTCTTCTAATGATGCTGCCTAAGGGAAGCATGTATAATGTAAATAGAATTGGTCCTAGCACTGAACCCTGTGGAACACCATAATTGACCTTAGTGTGTGAAGAGGACTCTTCATTTACATGTACAAATTGGAGTCTATTAGATAGATATGATACAAACCACTGCAGTGCAGTACCTGTAATACCTACAGCATGTTCTAATCGCTCTAATAGGATATTATGGTCAACAGTATCGAATGCAGCACTGAGGTCTAGCAGGACAAGCACAGAGATGAGTCCACTGTCAGAGGCCATAAGAAGATCATTTGTAACCTTCACTAAAGCTGTTTCTGTGCTGTGATGAGCTCTGAAACCTGACTGAAACTCTTCAAATAAGCCATTCCTCTGCAGATGATCTGTTAGCTGTTTGACAACTACTCTTTCAAGGATTTTTGATATGAAAGGAAGGTTGGAGATTGGCCTATAATTAGCTAAGACAGCTGGGTCTAGAGATGGCTTTTTAAGTAAAGGTTTAACTACAGCCACCTTGAAGGCCTGTGGTACATAGCCGATTATTAGAGATAGGTTGATCATATTTAAGATTGAAGCATTAATTAATGGCAGGACCTCTTTGAGCAGTTTTGTAGGAATGGGGTCTAAAAGACACGTTGATGGTTTGGAGGAATTAATTATTGAAGTTAACTCAGAAAGATCAATTGGAGAAAAAGAGTCTAACTTAACATTGATGGTACTAAAAGTAGCTGTAGATAATGTTACATCTGTGGGATGATTATTGGTAATTTTTTCTCTAATGATAAAAATTTTATTTGTGAAGAAGTTCATGAAGTCATTACTAGTTAACGTTAAAGGGATTGTTGGCTCAGTAGAGCTCTGACTTTTTGTCAGCCTGGCTACAGTGCTGAAGAGAAACCTGGGGTTGTTCTTATTTTCTTCAATCAGTGACGAATAGTAAGATGTTCTGGCTTTGCGGAGGGCTTTCTTATAAAGCAGCAAACTATTTCTCCAGGCTAAATGATGATCCTCTAAATTTGTGACACGCCATTTCCTCTCCAGCTTACGAGTTATCTGCTTTAGGCTACGTGTTTGAGAATTATACCACGGAGTCAGGGACTTTGGATTTGAGGCCTTAGTTTTCACAGGAGCTACAGTATCCAGAGTCGTACGTAGTGAGGAGGTAAAATTATTAACAAGATAATCGACCTCTGTTGGAGTAGCGTTCAGATAGCTGCTCTGCTCTATGTTGGTACAGGGCATTGAAGATGATAACAGTGGGTGGATTATATTCTTAAACTTAGTTACAGCACTTTCAGAAAGACATCTACTTTGATAAAGTCTACTCTCCACTGCTGTGTAATCAATTATTGTAAATGTAAATGTTATCAGGAAATGATCAGACAGCAGAGGGTTCTCAGGAAACACTGTTACATGTTCAGTTTCTATGCCATACGTTAAAACAAGATCTGGAGTGTGATTAAAGTGGTGGGTGGGTTCTTTTACATTTTGAGAGAAGCCAATTGAGTCTAATAACAGATTAAATGCCATGTTGAGGCTGTCATTTTTAGCATCTACATGGATGTTAAAATCACCCACAATAATTATTTTATCTGAGCTGAGCACTAAATCAGATAAAAAGTCTGAGAAATCAGAGAGAAACTCTGTGTAAGGCCCAGGTGGACGATAGATGATAACAAGTAAGACTGGTTTCTGAGTTTTACAGCTGGGGTGGACGAGGCTAAGCATCAGGCTTTCAAATGAATTAAAAGTCTGTCTTGGTCTTTCGTTAATTAATAGGCTGGTGTGAAAAATTGCTGCCACACCGCCCCCTCGGCCTGTGCTTCGTCACATGGAGCTTTGTCACATGGAGCGTCACAAAAAACACTGCAGCTGCATGCAAACATGGAAACATCAGCATCGACGAGCCACATCCGTGATGTGTGCTGCAGTTAATATTCATTGATATGCTGAATATGACGATCCAGTTATATACTCTGTTGCACCAAGTTGGTGACTGGATAGAATATTTCCACTTTAAACTTCATGAAGCGGGCTTTGCAAATCTTTCTCTAAAGTTTCCATCTCTCTGTGGTCAGACAGATTATTCCCAAGAAACACGCCAAAGCCCTCTCTCCGCTCACATCTCATACTCCAAAATGTTTCCATCCAGGTCATTACACTCCTGACGAGTAGAAATAGCTAAAGTTTATACTCATATGAGATGCACAGCAGCTGAACATTATGGTAAACTCTATATTTTAAATGCCAGGTGTAAGACTTTGGGAAATAACCTTGATGTTTGTTTGAAGAGGTGAACAAGTATGTGGCACAGATGCCGACAGCCTCCACAGATGGACAGACAAAAACACCCAGTGAAGAAAAAGCTCTGTGCTTTCAGCTTGGAAGCAACAAGTCAGACAAAAATATTTGGACAGCAGCCTGATAGGGTGAGGTCAAGCCTGGAAAAGCACACTAATCGTCCATGTGAGGCATTCTTCATCGTGTTCCAGCACTGAACAAGAGTTCAAGGAGCACAGCTTCTCTACCTTGTCTTCTTACAGTGATTACAATACTCTACTAGCATCAGTGTACCAGCAGCAGACAGCTTGGACCATCAATCAATCAATCACAGAATGGAATTTCACACTAATGGAAACTACAGCCTCTAAACTCTGAGTACGGGACGCCACAGGCACCAAGTGCAAGTCTTCCTAGCGGTCCTAATGCCTTACAATAATTCAAATTAGTTCCATGACGACTTGATGCTAGCATCTCTTATTAGAAAAAAGAAAATCTGACACACTGAGAAAACAGGTATCCAAGTAACAGGGAGACCTTGAAATAAAAATCAATTCCTGTCGCCAGACATGCAGTTTAAAACTCAAAGAGTGGGGCTGCAGAGCATGTCAGCTGAGAAAAGGGGTTCAATAAAACATATCCTGCTCCAAAAATAACTACTGAGGGTTACACGTCTGGCAAGGACACGACTATGACAGCAAGTGCTTAAGCAGCAGCACGTTTATCTGATGTCAGCCATGGACTGTTCGTTTGGTGGTTCTGTTCCTGTCCCTCCTCTTACCCACAGCTCCAGCTGTTTCCAGGCAGTGAAAGCAGAAATGTGCAGACATAAAGTGTGCCTCTGGACACAAGCTTAAAGTGGTACTGGAAGAGTACACAGCAGCAGTAGTTCATGTAGTAAAGTAGGAGCAGTTTTAATGGTAATAAAAATAGTTACATTATAAACATAAAGTAATCCAAAGTGCAATGTCTGTTTCTACTGCAATCACACATTCAAAAGTTAATCACACAAACCAGACTGTCTGCAAAGTGAAGAGCATTAGAGTGACTGTGAAAGCAGAATATTCAAAATTAATATGGATCAAAAAACACATCGCCCGACTTTGAATCCCAATCAAGTGTCAAGCTTAACCATACAACTATATCCTATACCCTTTATACTTCAAATACACAACATCTCGTTGTAGAGAGAGATAGAGACAGATAGATAGAGATATCCATCTATAATTTGTAAATTATTCATTTGAAACTGACCAAAGAAATTAGTTTTGCATGCTGCAAACTGTCCTCGGTAAAGGCAAATTGTCATTTATTGTCTACACCAGGAGCGGGGAAGTCCAGGCCTAAAGGGCCGGTGTCCTGCAGGGTTTAGGTCTCACCCTGGGTCAGCACACCTGAACCGAATGATTAGTTTATCACCAGGCCTCTGGAGGACTTTAACACATTTAAATCAGCTGTGTTGGATCAAGGACACATCTAAAACCTGCAGGACACTGGCCCTCGAGGCCTGGAGTTCCCCCACCTCAGGTGTAGACCATACACTCAAGCTAAGGTAACTCTGATGACATCATTATGTCTTTATTGCAGTTAATTTTTAAAACTTGACTAAGATCACAGAATCAGTGAAAATATGAAATATTTTCTATTCCATAATCTCTTGTGATCACAGTACAGAGTGCTGTAGTAACACACACTTCATCTTATTGTCTTTGGACAAGATACTGGGTGTGTGTCCACATTTACATTGTTAATACTGAGGCTCATTGTGTTTCTACACACAGACCAGGAAAATCATTTAGTGGACAGCAAAGGCAGGGTTTTAGAGTTTAAAGACGGACAAAGACAAACTCAAAATAAGTCAGGTGAAGCATTTGTCGGGGAATATAATCATTTTTAATCATTTTCTAAACATCAGAACAATGACGCAGACGTGACCTGATGCTAAATATGATTCTTCAGGGGGGGCCATTTCTATGGATACACCGTAATAACATGGGAATGGTTGGTGATATTAAAGTCATGGTGGCCATTTAGAAGTCGGCCATCTTAGTACCATATCACCCTATTAGAGCACTTCCCTCTCGCTCTGCAGGCCTACTTGTTGTTCCTAGAGTATTTAAAAGTAGAATGGGAGGCAGAGCCTTCAGTTTTCAGGCCCCTCTTCTGTGGAAACAGCTTCCAGTTTGGATTCAGGAGACAGACACTATCTCTACTTTCAAGATTAGGCTTCAAACTTTCCTTTTTGCTAAAGCATATAGTTAGGGCTGGACCAGGTGACCCTGAATCCTCCCTTAGTTATGCTGCAATAGACGTAGGCTGCCGGGGATTCCCATGATGCATTGAGTTTTTCCCTTCCAGTCACCTTTCTCACTCACTATGTGCTAATAGACCTCTCTGCATTGAATCATATCTGTTATTAATCTCTGTCTCTCTTCCACAGCATGTCTTTATCCTGTCTCCCTTCTCTCACCCCAACCGGTCGCAGCAGATGGCGCCGCCCCTCCCTGAGCCTGGTTCTGCCGGAGGTTTCTTCCTGTTAAAAGGGAGTTTTTCCTTCCCACTGTTACCAAAGTGGTTGCTCATAGGGGGTCATATGATTGTTGGGTTTTTCTCTGTATCTATTATTATAGGATATACTGTACAATATAAAGTGCCTTGAGGTGACTTTTGTTGTGATTTGGCGCTATATAAATAAAATAAAATTGAATTCAGAAGTTTGCAGACGACACGGCCATCATGGGGTGTATCTTGGATGATCAGGAAGAGGAGTACAGGAGTCTGGTGAGGAACTTTGTCACATGGAGTCACACAAACCACCTGCAACTCAACACCTCAAAGACCAAGGAACTGGTTTTGGACTCCGGGAGGTCCAGAGCAGGTACACTGCCAGTTCAGATAGAGGGAGAGGAGGTGGAGATGGTCAACACATACAAGTACCTTGGGCTGTGGGTGGACAACAAACTGAACTGGTCATGCAACACGCCACACCTGTATAAAAAAGGCCAAAGCAGACTGTATTTCCTCAGGAGGCTGAGGTCTTTTAACATCTGCAAGAAGCTCCTGAGGATGTTTTACCAGTCGGTGGTTGCTGGAGTACTGTTCTATGCTGTGGTGTGCTGGGGGAGCAGCACAGCAAAGAAGGACTTATCCTTGCTGGAAAAACTGATCAGGAAGGCTGGCTCTGTGGTCGGCATGAAGCTGGACACTGGTGACAGTGGCAGAGAAAAGGACACTAAAGAAACTGCTGGACATTATGGACAATGCTGGGCATCCTCTGCACATGGCTTTGCCTATCAATTCCAGCTCAGTAATGGAGGCGGCAGGGAGAACAGGTGGTTTGTCCCACACGAGCTTATTTTGCATCTATTCATGGCAGAGAGAAAGTATGGAGAATACAGAGTCATACAATTTACATTAATTGTTTGTTTAGACAATTTTAGATTCTAAGGAATTAATTTTTTTGTCTTGTTTCCATCCATCTTAGCTGGTAGATCGGTCTTGGCAGGGAGAGATGAAAGATGGATACTGGCTGGGGCAGGATCACCCTGATGTCTACCTTGGAGAGAGACAAGCTCTGAATGAGGACTACACAAATTCAGGCTTTGACCGTGGTCACCTCAACCCCAACGGACACCATGCAGGTAGTCGAGGACGGATTGTGTGTTTTTCAGGAGGGTAGACAGTAGATGGCAGTACAGGACTGGGGAGCTGTTCTTGGCTGCAACAGCTGAGGATAGATAGACTTAACTAATGAACAGCATCTCCAGCCTTACGTTTCAATCTTTTCTAAAAACGTGCCCACAATTGATAATTTTCTAGAATATTTTAATTGCTGAATGAAATGACTAACCCACTTTTTGACTCATCGAGGCTCCCATCTTTTCTTTGGACTGAGAAACTTTAAGCTTGTCCTTCTTTTCCTTTCTCCTGCAGTCTCCTGCAGTCCCTAGTCGCAACGCCACTTTCACCCTCACCAATGTGGTTCCTCAGAACCCCAAGCTGAACCAGAATGCCTGGAGGATCCACGAGTCCCAGCTCACTGAGCTTCATGTGGCTTTAGGAGCCCGTGGTGAAGACAGAGCAACAACAGCAGTCTTAAACCTGTAATTAAACTGTAAATGCTGTCATACAGTGAATAACCTGGAAATTGGTGATTAAACTGACTCTCAGGAGGTGTTATATTAGCTACACTTTAAGCTGACATAATAAAATGTTACATATAAACCTACAGCTTAGACTCGCAAAGTAAAGTTTAGATTGACTACCATTATGAGAAAGGCCAGGCAAAGCTTAACATTTTTTATTTAAAGACATTTAAAATGCTTCTTCAGCGCACAGCAGCAGCTGAGGATAGATAGACTTGAATAACAAGCAGCAACAAGCAGCCTTATGTTTCAATGTTTTTTTCTAGACATGCTTGTAATTAATAATTTTCTGACTAAGCCACTTCTAGACTCATCGAGGCTCTCACCTTTTATTTGGACTGAGAAACTGTAATCTTGTCCCTCTTTTACTTCTTACCTGCAGTCCCTAGCTTCAACACCACCCAGACCAATGTGGTTCCTCAGAACCCCAAGCTGAACCAGAATGCCTGGAGGATCCACGAGTCCCAGCTCACTGAGCTTCATGTGGCTTTAGGACCACCCACATGTTCCAATACTGAGTTTCCAGTTTCAGTCAGGTCAGGGATGACCCTCTGTTTGGGAGACTGCACTCATTTAAAAAAAGAGAAAAAACTATGACAAAAAAGAAGAGGAAATAATGATACAATCACAGACTTATCAGTGATTCAAACTGCCTGAGCCCAGCTGAGGCTCAGCACCTCTTCATATACATACTGTTAGGTACATATGTTTTTCAACACTGACACAAGTTTTTTTTTGGTTTTTTTTTTACCTGTATACTGAAACATATGCCAATTATAGTTATATAATGGTCATGGACATGATATGTAGACTCTCAGGTTCCACATTCAAATTGGATGAAGTGCTTAAGTGTTTTAGCTCCTTAACATGTGCCACCCTATTTTTGAAGGGAACAATAGTTGAACAATTGACTCAAATGCAGGTGTGGGCAGTTCCTTCATTATGTCATCAGTTAAGCAGACAAAAGGCCTGTCGCTGATTTTAAGTGTGGTGCTTGCATTTGGAAGAGTTTACTGTGAACAGACAACATGCGGTCAAAGGAGCTCTCCATGCAGAAAAACAAGCCATCCTTAAGTTGCAAAGAAAAGCCAGCACAGTTTAGGAAAAAGATTCTTTGGACAGATGAAATCAAGATTATCATCTACCAGAAGGATGGCAGAGGCAGTGTGATGGCTCGGTCATGACTGGCTGCCAGTGGGACTGGGACACTAGTGTTTATTGATGATGTGACACAGGACTGAAGCAGCCGAATGAAGTCTGAGGTGTCCAGAGACATATGTCTGCTCAGCTAAATGCAGTCAAATTGATTGGGTGCTGTTTTACTATATACAGGGAGTGCAGAATTATTAGGCAAGTTGTATTTTTGAGGAATAATTTTATTATTGAACAACAACCATGTTCTCAATGAACCCAAAAAACTCATTAATATCAAAGCTGAATGTTTTTGGAAGTAGTTTGTAGTTTGTTTTTTTAATTAATTACTTAGTTACTTTTTAAAAACACGATTTAAAACCTGAATAGGTGATAAAGCGATAGATCTTTCAGCCCAATTCTACTTTTTCTGCATAATCTATCATACAAAATGTAATCAAATGGAAAAGTCTCTTTTTAAAACTTGTTTTATTAGTTTTAATCTTTTAACTTTATGCGTCAAGCAAACATTAAATTATATGTAACATTCTCTGACTGGAACAAATTTGTTTAACATTTCAACCTATTTTCTGCACATTCCAGCTCATAAAATAAAATATTTTTTGTGTTTACACTCACTCTTTCAAATAAATGCAAGTAAAACACAGCAGAAAATAAATAAAATCAAAGACTGCGGTCCTGTTGCTCTCTGAACTCTCTGAAGTCTTTCTCTCGACATAATAACACAAGAAACATGTGGTCTGTGTCAGACCGAACATGAAGTGGCAAATTAGCAACAGACACATAAACAGCTAATACTTTATGTTTTGTCTTTGCAGAGCCTAAAGGATTAACAACTTCAAAGGCGTCTGATATAGCAGTAGTTTGAGACATGATGGATTTGTGTCAAAAAAATTATTGCTTTTGAATATCCTACCATCACTAATGTCACACAGTACATCTGATGAAGAGCCAGCTGACTGCTCACCTGTTACACATTTCTGCCACAAATCAGAGTTTAACAAACATTTCAAAGTCTCTCTTAGAGGTACATAGTATGCAAACTGATCAGTTCTATTCTGGCTTTGTCCTAAAAATTTTTTTCTTGGGCTCCACATAGTTAAACATTTCTTTGAAGGACTGTACTCTGGAGTATGTTGTCCTCATTGGCCCTTTATGACATGCGGAAAACAGATCGGATCCCTTGACCGCCTCACAGAGCTTGGCAATACCCTCGTCAGACAATGTTGTGTTAGTTTTTAGGAGTGTAGTGAGGTTATCCAATGTATATGACTGACCCAATTCATGTATGTTTTGTATTTCCTCTACAATGGTCTGGATGGTAGAAGCAGGTAGCAGAAACTGTCCTTGCAATTTCTTTTTTTTTTTTTTAAATTTATGTTTTATTGGATTTTCTTATTTATACAACATGAACAACATTACAACTTAATCACCGTGAGGGGAGGGGAAGAAAAACAACCAACAAACAGAAACAAAACAAAACACAAAAAAACACCAGCAAACAGACACAACAACAACAAAAGGAAAAAATAAATAAATCAATAAATAAAAAAACAAAAATAAGAAAATAAAATTTAAAAAAAAGAAAAGAAAGGAAAAAGAAAAAGAAAAGAAGACACCTACCAACAACCAGAAAATGTAATGGGGTTATACAAAATCAGACCTCACATTTTGAATATATTTCATCCATTTGAACCAGTGTTCCTCAAATGTGTCCGCCTGCAACTTTAGCCTAAAAATTGTTCTTTCCATAACAAAAATAGTATATATCACATCAATCCACTCATTTATAGTAGGAATTTCTTCTTTTAACCAATGGCGGGTTATGGCCTTTTTGGCAGCTACCAACAGCACACTACACAAGTATTTATCCGATTTGCATAGATTAAGACTCTCTAAGTTACCTAGATACAATACTGCAAAATAGAATTGTATTTTCTTTTGGAAGATTGTTTCCAGGACCTTATGTTTTTCCTTCAAAAATGGTACCACTCGAGGGCATTCCCAAAAAATGTGGAAATGATTTGCTGCTACATGTCCACATTGCCTCCAGCATGTTGTATTGTGAGAATAGCTGGATTTTTGCGCCGGAGTAATAAAATAACGAATTACATTCTTCCAACTGAATTCCCTCCACAAAGGGGAACTTGTTACTGACCACTGCTGCCTACAGATCCCCTTCCATTCCTCTCTTGTTAAGGATAGATTGCCCTCTATTTCCCATCTAGCTTTAACATATCTTGTATCATGACCCCTTAGATTAGTCAGTGAACGATATAATTTGGAAATAATTTTTTGATAGGGTGCATCTCTATATGCATTCTCGAATATATAAATAATTTCTTCATTCTCAGTCGATAATTGGGGATGTTTTAACTTTTTATTCAAAAAGTCCCTCAGTTGCAAATACCTAAAAAAATCTTGATTTTGCAACCCAAACTTTTTCTTAAGATCCTGGAAACTCATCACTTTTCCATCTTTCAACAAAGTACTATATGTGATAAGGCCTTTATTAGCCCATATTTTAAATGTCGAGTTGGTCTTACTCGGCAAAAATTCTGAGTCATATGCAAACCATCTAAGCAATCCGGCCCTCTGTATTAATTGATTCTTTTTGAGTACTCTTTTCCATATTTTTATTGAGCTTACTATCCAAGGGTTACCCGGGTCTCCCAGGAGTCTTAACTCCGAAGGGTCTCCTATCAGTGCCCTGACAGGGAAATTACCTCCCAAGGAAAATTCCACTTCCTTCCATCTTGAACAGTATCCAGGTTTACACCAGCCCACCAGATTTCTTATTTGAGTTGCCCTATAATAGTCATGTAAGCAAGGGAGGCCTAGTCCTCCTTTATCCTTGGGAAGCTGAAGTGTTTTAAACTTAACTCTTGACTTTATACCCACCCATATAAATCTAGAGAGGATCCTATCCCATTCTACGAAGTATCTATCAGGGTTTTCTATAGTAATCGACTGGAATAAATACAATATCTTTGGGAGCAAATTCATTTTTATGATATCTACTCTAGAAGAGATGGTTAAGTAAGGGGTTAATGACCACCTGCTAATATCGACCATGATATCTTTTTTAAGTGGGGAATAGTTGATTTTTTTCCAAACTGTTTATATCCATTGATAGGTTGATGCCCAAATATTTGATTGTTTTTTTATCCCAGCCTAATTTGTATTTGCTGAGTAAATTTTGAGGGGGGCTATAAAAGCTACTAAGGACTTGTGTTTTTTGTATATTCAATTTATATCCCAAGTAGGACCCATACTCCTTTAACACTGACATAAGTTCCATAAAAGATTCAGTAGGTTGTGATAAGTAAACCAAAACATCATCTGCGAACATGGCCAATTTGTGCTCACTTCCAGCAATTTTAATCCCTTTTATTTTATCATTTTGCCTAATCCCTTGAGCCAATGGCTCTATAAAAATGGCAAATAAGAGTGGACTCAGTGGGCATCCCTGTCTTGTGGACCTTTCGAGCTTAAAAGCGTCTGAAAGTTCACCATTAATCTTTATTTTTGCAGTTGGACTATTATACAAAGACCTCAATATTGTAATGACGGACCCATTAAACCCAAATCTATGCATTACTTGGAATAAAAATTCCCATCTCACAGAGTCAAAAGCTTTTTCAGCATCTAGACTCAGTAATATAGCTGATATTTTATTTAAATTAATGTGTCTAATAATTTGCAGAGTTCTCTTAACACTGTCATGGGTTTGACGCGACCTAACAAATCCAGTTTGATCTAGATTTATTATCCTTGGGATGATCCCTTCAAGTCTCCGTGCTATGATTGACGTAAACAGTTTGTAATCTACATTTAATACACTTATTGGCCTATAATTGGAGCATTCTAATTTATCTTTACCATCTTTAGGTATAATAGAAATTATGGCTTGTTTCCACGAGGGGGGTGCTTCTCCCTTCATTAAGACCCAATTAAATGTTTTAAGTAGGACCGGTGTCAAAGGTTCCCTTAATTTCGTGTACCACTCCGCAGTAAAGCCATCTGTACCTGGGGATTTGTTTGCCTTGAGTTTAGTAATTGCCAAGTGAAGTTCTTCCCTTGTAATTTGCTTCACTAACGAATTGTTATCTTCTGCTGTAAGTTTAGGGAGGTGTAACCTGTCTAACATACTCTCCATTTGATCGTCATTGTTTGTGGGTGGTTGTAAATATAATTTTTCGTAATATCTCTTAAAGCAATACTTAATTTCCTCTATACCCTGCATTTCCCTTTTGGTTTCCGGATCCCTTATCCTGTGTCCTTGCAATTTCAAGTAGAATAAACTTATATTTCTGAGGAAAAGATCTCTAAAATCTTCAGATAATTCAGAATCAACCTCTATTGGGACCGTCTCTGTGCCTGCTTCAGAGATGTCAGGTCCACAATTAAGTAATTCTGCTTCAACAGTGGGACATGACTGAGGTGCACAATCCTTGTACCAATCACTGATGCCTCCATCTGCAAAGTTTTTATGTTTCCGTGACATGTGAGCGGTAAATGAAGATTTGACTGTGAAAACACTTGTGCACCCTCTTCGGAATTTGTACGTGCTTTGGAATTTGTACGTGTTTTGGAGTTTGTACGTGCTTTGCAGTTTGTACGTGCTTCGGAATTTGTACGTGTTTTGGAGTTTGTACGTGCTTCAGAATTTGTGCGTGCTTCGGAATTTGTACGTGCTTCGGAGTTTTGTTTTTGAGTTTGTACGTGCTTTGCAATTTGTACGTGCTTCAGAATTTGTACGTGCTTCGGAGTTTGTACGTGCTTTGGAATTTGTACGTGTTTTGGAGTTTGTACGTGCTTTGCAGTTTGTACGTGCTTCAGAATTTGTACGTGTTTTGGAGTTTGTACATGCTTTGCAGTTTGTACGTGCTTCAGAATTTGTACGTGCTTCGGAATTTATACGTGCTTCGGAGTTTGTACGTGTTTTTGAGTTTGTACGTGCTTTGTAGTTTGTACGTGCTTCTCCAAACTCCAAAGCATGTACAAACTCAAAAACACATGCAAACTGCAAAGTACGTGCTCTGGAATTTGTACGTGCTTTGCAGTTTGTACGTGCTTCATAATTTGTACATGCTTCGGAATTTGTACGTGTTTTGGAGTTTGTACGTGCTTCAGAATTTGTACGTGTTTTGGAGTTTGTACGTGCTTTGCAGTTTGTACGTGCTTCAGAATTTGTACGAGCTTCGGAATTTGTATGGGCTTTGGAATTTGTACGTGTTTTGGAGTTTGTACGTGCTTCGGAATTTGTACGTGTTTTGGAGTTTGTACGTGCTTCAGAATTTGTGCGTGCTTCGGAGTTTTGTTTTTGAGTTTGTACGTGCTTTCCAATTTGTACGTGCTTCAGAATTTGTATGTGCTTCGGAGTTTGTACGTGTTTTTGAGTTTGTACGTGCTTTGCAATTTGTACGTGCTTCGGAATTTATACGTGCTTCGGAGTTTGTACGTGCTTTGCAGTTTGTACATGCTTCGGAATTTGTACGTGCTTCAGAATTTGTACGTGCTTCGGAATTTATACGTGCTTCAGAGTTTGTACGTGTTTTTGAATTTGTACGTGCTTTGTAGTTTGTACGTGCTTCTCCAAACTCCAAAGCACGTACAAACTCAAAAACACATGCAAACTGCAAAGTACGTGCTTTGGAATTTGTACGTGCTTTGCAGTTTGTGTGCTTCAGAATTTGTACGTGCTTCGGAATTTATACGTGCTTCGGAGTTTGTACGTGTGTTTTTGAGTTTGTACGTGCTTTGTAGTTTGTACGTGCTTCTCCAAACTCCAAAGCACGTACAAACTCAAAAACACATGCAAACTGCAAAGTACGTGCTTTGGAATTTGTACGTGCTTTGCAGTTTGTACGTGCTTCAGAATTTGTACGTGCTTCGGAATTTATACGTGCTTCGGAGTTTGTACGTGTTTTTGAGTTTGTACGTGCTTTGTAGTTTGTACGTGCTTTTCCAAACTCCAAAGCACGTACAAACTCAAAAACACATGCAAACTGCAAAGTACGTGCTTTGGAATTTGTACGCGCTTTGCAGTTTGTACGTGCTTCATAATTTGTACATGCTTCGGAATTTGTACGCGTTTTGGAGTTTGTACGTCCTTTGCGGTTTGTATGTGCTTCAGAATTTGTACGTGCTTCGGAATTTATACGTGCTTCGGGATTTATACGTGCTTAGGAGTTTGTACGTGCTTTGGAGTTTGTACATGTTTTGGAGTTTGCATGTGCTTTGTCTCTAGGGGCCACTGTAGCAGATGTCCTTTTGCCATTAATTATGCCAGAATTTTAGTTTTCATTGTGAATACTTGTGTTTTATACTAGGAGAGACTGTAGAACTAAAAGGTATATACATATTTTTTATTTGCAGTAACTGACCATATTTACTACTAAGATATACTGTTTTATTAAGCAGCTTGAGCTTCTTAATTTTTTTTTTTTTTTTTTTTTTACCGTAGTTTTCACAATAATTCTAACAATGTTTTGACTTTTTGGTACAGTTAAAAGTACGGTATGTTTTTGGTGATTAATATACAGTTGTAGATTGTAAATTCGAATGATTATAGCAGAAAAGACTGTTATTCATACAGAATTATTACGTAAATTATAGGGTGATTAATTGTAAATAATGTTACAAATTTTTCTTGTTGTTTTCAAAGACAATGGGCCATATTACTGTACATTAATGTACTTTAAACATTTTAGCAGTGCAAAAATTAAAGCAATTTACCATTTTTCAATTTACAGTGATTCAACATAAATATTACAATTATCTACTTTTTTGGATTTAATGGTCATTTACCGTTGCCATTTCGCAGTTATTTACTGTAATTTTTATGTACATTTCTTACGGTGTTCCTGATGTTGCATTCATTTGGTATAGCTTGGTCTATCACGACAGCCTTCTTGCTCTGCTTATTGGCGATGGCTAACTGGTGTAAAGTGCACTTACCAGTCTGATGGTACGGTGAGGACGATGTTTTCAAACTCCAACTCTGCCCAGGGCCCAGGAGCCGTGCGCAGCAATGACCACTCAGCTGCAGTTGTTACACCTAAAAAGAATAAAGAGAGGAGTGGATTATTAAAATGCTTTGAATCATTGCATATTAAAAACATATATAAAATGTTCTATTCAAAGTACAAACTTGTGTCACAGTTCCAAGAAAAATCCAGCTTGTTCTTAAACAAAACTGTGGAACAATCCGCCTTTAGAGATTAGACAGGCCTCTTCTCTGCCTGTTTTTCAATCACTTCTGAAAACCCTTTGACACCCTGTGAGATGTTTTTTTTTTTTAGTTGATTGTAGTGATTAGTGAGATGATGATATTGATCTTAGTGAGATGTGGGCCCTGGCCCTGCTCATATATATATACATATATAACTTTTCAACAGAAAATACCTGCTGACGTCTCAGCTTGCCCAGCTTAAGTCATTGTTAAGGGTAGAGGGACACACCTGTATGATGACCACAACTACAGTTTTTATGAGATTGACCATAAGCACAGTTTTCAGTGACTGTGATAGCCAACTGTGGTAACATTTTGGGAGTAATGTAAAGGCTGGATGCACAGATGAATTGACAGGTGAGAAGCTTTACGAGAGCTCTTTCTGAGATAAGAAGAGAGAGAGATTGCTTTACTCTGGTTACATTTAGTTTTTTTTTTTTTTTTTTTTTTTTTTCTGCAAGAACTTCTAGAAGAGGATGGAGGCTGTAGTAGAAGCACGAGGAGTTTATCCGAGTGGGCAGACAGTCTTACAGTGAATGCAAAGTGTGAAGGTGGAGCTGAAGGGTGGTGCGTCAGCAATTTGTGTCCTGCAGGTGATTTGGTCACTATTGAATTCATTTAAAAGTTTTATTTACAGATTATTTAAAGCTTATTTACACAGACTCAGTAACTGTTCATATTTCTTTCACTGTTTCTCTGAGCTGTTCAGCTCAGCACTCGGGTTCTTCCGTAGTATCCACATTAAATTCAGGAGGACACTCTTCAACTCCGTAAGTCACGTCCACATGAAGGCGGCCGTCTTCATCAGTAGACATAATCATTGTTGGACGGTTCAATCTCTCCCATAGCTTCTTCTTTATGAGGCGTCCCAGCTCCAAACTGTATGGACGGAGCTGTCCGTTCTCGTCTCTGTGAGGAACAGAAGAAACAGAAAGTTTTAAGCCATTTCTTTTGTCGGGCACGGTGGGGGTTGGGGGTGGGGAGCAAAAGAGGTTTATCCACACTGACCTCAGCATATCATCGACCACTTCATGGTACACCTGCTGGTACTCTTCTACTGAGCGGTTGTGGATCTTTAGAGGGCTGTCTGGCCGAGGTGCAACAGTAGAAGGTTGGAGGTTGGGGGCTGTATTTGAGACCGGAGGCAGCTCAGCATCAGGGATGGTGGCTGATGGTCTTGTGAGCGTGTTGTCTGCATCTGAGGTGGAGGCCTGAGGGGTGGAAGACATATATCTATCATCTATTTGTTATTAATTTAGCACCACAGCAGAAAGTCTAGAAGAGACAGACAACCTTGGTTTTCTTCCTTTTCTGGGGAAGGATGTCTGCACTTGGAGAGCGCTGGCGTTTCACTTGAGTGTGCTGTAAGTGGAAAAAGGCAGTAAGACACAAGAAAATCCTTAAAAACATCCTACAAGAGACAAATCTCCATCAGAAACATTGACCACTCTCACAGGAGATGACCCTCAAAAATTGCCCAGATCTTAAGATGTAAGAAGAGATTTAAAACATGAGTAGCAACAGAGCACAGCCGTAAATAAAGATTTGATGGAAAGTAAACAAGTGTTGTAAATGAATCCAACAAGCAGAGCAGTATTATTTCTAATATATTCACATATTTTATCGTTTAACATATGAGAATCAGATGTGTAACCTGCTCATCCTTGAAGCACTGACACGGCCTACAAGGTTGCCGAGGTCTTGTGAGAGCTCATTTGTTTTACCCATCACGAGATGTTTCTTGTGTGACACATTGGTAATAAAGACACCTTTTCAGAGGCATCAGTTGGGACTGAAGCAACTGATATTAATTTAAAAATGATATTCAGGGATTTATTTACATTTTGTATTTTGCATCTTTTTCCTGATTTTAACTCTCTTTTACAAAATTGTTTTGGCTTTATGATTGAATTAAGATTTTTTTTTTGCTTCTGCTTGTCTGTAAATGCACTTCAAAGACACTGTTTTTAAATCATGATTATAACTTTGTCTTGTGTCACACAGTTTTATACCTTCGCGAATAAAATTTTTCAGATTCCTGTGAGATCAGTAAAGGTGAGTAGTTTTACTGGAGCATGTGCAAACATAAACTGAATAATAGTGTATAAAACAAAACAGAGTTTGTGCCACCTTTATTCTTCAGCAGAGCCTGAACTCCCTTAGAAGCTTTCTTGTAATTTCTTTCTTTATTTAAAATTCAGGAATAGTTCTCCGCCTGGCTTGACTAACCAACAAGCAAATAGCATTCCTGGGAAAATGGTCGGGTACTAGGATTTATTTCTACAAGCATTCTGGAAAACTATTGCTTAAAGCCACTTTGAAAAATTGGAGAAAAGTCCGTCTTCTTTAAAGCCAATTTTTCAATTAGTCATTTTTTTAACCAATAAATTGGCACTTTTGAAGTTCCTCCATGGATTTAGCGGTTAACACATATTCTCAGCGAGAAAGTGGTTGCTTGTTTAATTCCAGACAGACATAAATTCTGCATTCAGGTTTCATCAGGAAGGACATTTGCAGAATAAGCCCTTAAGGAAAGGGAGTAGCTGGAATAAGATTTTAGTTAGCACTCTTTTGTTTTTGGATTGTGTGTTTCTTTGAGTTTCTGTCTTAGTTTTTGCTATTTTCCATAGATTTTATTAATGACAGGTAGTATTTTGTTACTTCCCTGACTTTAGTCTAACTTTTTTTTAAAAAAATGTGATAGTCTTCAGAAGTTTCAACACTTTCTTGTCTTGACTTTGATTTGTAATCTTTGTCACTTTTCAGTCATTTTGATCATTTTAATGAATTATGGGATAGTATTACTACCTTTCATTTAATTGATTGTAGAATATTCTAGTGGTTCAATATTCCAGCTTCTGTCTTCCATACGGAAGGCAGTATAGTATGAAATTCCCTGTTTATCCAGCCTCATAAATCCTACCCTTGATATTTTGTTGCTTTTTTTTATTTTAAAACCTGAGCTTTTAAAACCTACTGAGAATATTTTGGCCAGTTATTGAATTTAACCAAAATTCTGATACCAAGTAAAATTTAAAAAAATGAGAATAATCAAGATATATTTTCCAACCATAAAATGGAAGAAATCGTGCTACTCTTTGAACTAGATAAATACAAGTTTTTATTTATTTATAGACTGTGACTCAGAGGGGATTGTGCAGGGACTGTCTACAAAGTGCACGGTTGAAAAGAGAAAGAAAGATATCTTAATCTAACTAATGCAATAGGTGTTTTTTAAAATAACTTCCTGCGCTTCTGTAGGTTATATCACAAACTTTAGTTCAGGTGTTTTGTAAAAAGACCTGAGATTGCATCCTTAGCCGTGTCATATTCACTTTCTGTATTCATTCTCTTAGTTTGCCTTTGTATGACATTAATGTGTAAATGTATCAGTACCAATAAACTAAAATCTATCATTTGTCTGTATATACCGTAGGTACAAATACGGGATTCTGCGGTCTGCTAACTGCCCAGAAGGACCCAGGTAAAAAAAAAAAAAAAAAAACATCCGCTCCTGCATCTCTGATGGCATGAAGGTGGATTCAGATTTGGTGCATCAGAAAACGAAAAATTAGAAAAGTAGGAAAAAAATGGAAGAAGTATTGATTTAGATCCTACCCCTTTTGTAATTCATTCATAATGTACCATCTGTAAGTTTGGATGTTTTGATTCTATATCTCTGTCAGTTCCTCTGAAGAGCTTTGAGGTGGAGCTGGAGGTGAGGGACCATGTGGCTACAGTGGTCTCCACTCTGAACTACGAGAACAAGGAGGACAAACCATTAGAGGCTGTTTTTGTCTTCCCTCTGCCTGGAGATGCTGCTGTCTGTCATTTCAGTGCTCAGGTTGGACAGACACAGATTGTAGCTGAGCTGAAGGAGAAACAGAAGGTGAGCTGGACAGTAAATATAACCTGATTATAAGTGAGATTCAGAATAAACACAGTGAACGTCACTGACATGTGTCAGCTGTGCTTCAGGCTCGTCAGGAGTATGATGATGCTCTGAGTTCCGGTCAGCAGGCCTTCCTATTGGAGGAGAGTGATGAGAGTCCAGATATATTCTCTCTGCATGTGGGCAGTCTGCCTCCAGGAGAGAGCGCCTCCATCAGGTTGGAGTACGTCACTGAGCTGGTTGTGCAGGCTGATGATGGTCTGAGGTTCTGTCTGCCTGCTGTGCTCAACCCTCCAACTTCAGAATACTTGGACCAGAAACGCTTCAACTATATCAGTGAAAGTCTTGAACCACCTTCCAACCTCCACACCTCTGGCAGAACACAAAATGTAAAAAAAAAAAAAAAAAGTGTCTTCCAATTTTGCCAGTTACTGTAAGGCGTGAACACAGAACCAGATATGCAACTGTTGCCACATACAGGAAAACGCATACAGTGAGAAAGATCTGGAAGATAATTAGGTCAAGTTTCAACTTGATTTTCTGGAAGAAAAAGGATTCACTTCTCATCACATTGTGATTGTCAAATATAATATGCTGTGAAAAAGAAATGTTTCAGTCCAGTGAAAAGCTTTAGTGCATCCTCAGAGAAATTGCAAAAAGCCTGAATGCTGTATCTCAGACTCTACAGGCCTCAGCTAGCATATCAAATGTTAGATTTCAAGGTATTGGAATAAGACTGAACAAGTGTGGCTTCTTTTTGTTAGGATGCCTGGGTCGTTGACCCAGGGTTTTGAGTTTATTATATTATTTATCATTTCTAGTCTGTGGTTTCTTTGTTAGAGTTCTGTGTTATGGTTTATGTCTCTGTGTTCTCTTGTTGCTCTGTTTCCCCTGTCAGCTGTATCCCTTTGTCAAATTCACGTCTCTGTGTTATGTTTCCTGTTTTACTTTGAAAGTCCTGTCTCATGTAAATATACTCTGATGCATATAAAACTGTAGTTTGAAGTCTGGGCGATGAGATCTGATACTGTCGGCGTACAGTGTTCAGCTCCCACGCTGCGTGTTTCATTAAAATCTTCGTTGACTCCACCTGACTGGGTCAGTGTGTTATTCCGATCCCACACATCTCTCTCTCCTCAAAATGAACCTTAACAAGTTTCTCTTATTTTGCCAAAAGTTAGATCATAAAGAGGTTTATATAATAAACACTTATTAATTCTCGCTGACATAAAATTTTCCCTAAAAGATTTTTTGTTTTTTCTGAAGAAGGAATAGGCAAGAACTGGTTTGGTTTTCCTCATCGTACCGATATGGTTCATTATTCCATCCGTAGGTCATAAAAGTCAAATTATTCTTGTTTTCTGTCACTTTTTTCATTGTTTAGAATTAAAACAGCTGTAAAGTAGTTTTGTTTTGATGCTTATTTTCCTAATTTTATCTGTACCATCATGTGGACCAGAGACTCTTTACAGACCAAATGATTTGAGTGTATCATGCCTCATTAATTACAGCATTTCGAACCTGATGTTGTGTGCAGGTAGTGAAGGTGCAGGTGTCCAGGTGACTTCTGTTCCAGCCTCTCTGGTGCCCTACAGTCTGTCTTTTTCTGCCCGAGTCTCCTCTCCTCGTCCAGTCTCTAAAGTAGAGTCCAACTGTTCCCTGGACCCTCTGCAGTACCTCAACACTGATCAAACCCAGTGTGTGTCTGCTGCTGATGTTTCTGCTGTGTGTGGTTGTTACTTATTACTGAGGAATAAATATGAATGTGTTTGTGGTGTGCAGGTCAAGCTGGCTGCAGGACACAAGTTTGACAGAGATGTTGAACTGCTGATTTATTACAAAGACGCCCACCAGCCCACTGCTGTGGTGGAGGCAGGACAGGCATCTGCTGAGCCAGGTGAGTGAAAATATGTGAAGTCATTAGTTTGCAAATAAAAATTATTGATCCCTGTTCTTTAACCTAAAATTTAATTGTGCAATTGTGCAATTGCAACCAGCAGTGGAAGATGTTTCTGTTACATGGGATTTACCAAAGGGATCCACTATCACTGTCCTCTCTCCACCAATCACATCATTTTTCCAGGGTCAAAGGTCACTAATTTATGCCCAGCTCACTGGACAGGTAGGAGCAGCATCTTCTCACAGTGTAGATCTCTGTGTTTATGCTTGTCATGTTTAGAAAAGAAGAAAATGGTTTGACACTGTAATTCTGTGTCAGAGCTCAGAGGCAGCAGAGGGCTGTGTGACGCTGAAGTACAGCCTGGCAGGTCATCGCTCTGAGAATCAGCTGCACTTCAGTCTCTGCAGAGGACTCTGGGTAAATGAGCTGTTAATCCACTGGTACAATTACATATATACTTTACAAAAGTTTACTTTCTATGTCTGTATGATCTAAAACATGGTAATTGTGACCATGTCACCATACCAATATTTTCTCTTGTCTGTAGCGTAATAGTCCACAGGTTAGCTGCTCGGACTCTTATTTGCTTGCTAGAGATGGAAGCAGAAAACAATGAGGAAAAAGAAGTAAAAAAGAAGGTGGTGCAGCTGAGTGTCCAATCGGGAGTGAGCAGTTCTTTCACTGCTTTCATTGTTGTCAATACAGACAACAACAAGGAGATTCAAGGACCTGTTCTCCACCGAGATATTCCAAGTAACAAGAATAATTAGCAATCCTATCTACTTCATATTGTTCTTGGGGCATTCTTATCTTATCAGTGGCTGGTCTAATGAGATGTGCTGCTACCCCTTGCTGTTATAGTTCCTCTTTTTCGTCCGGTGAGTTACAAGGTTTGTTACCTTTGCAAACACAGTGTGAGTACTTCTACAAACACAGGTGTGTGTGTGTGTGTGTGTCCTTAATTAGTTATAAGGACAAATTAGAGACCACTTCAATGGACTTTTTAAATACCTTTTGTATACAAAAAAAGTGAGAGACGTCCGACAATCATATGACCCCCTATGAGGAAGCGTTTTGGTGACTGTGACAAGCCTTATGGCCAACTCAACCCAACAGATCTTTGATGTGTTAAAGCCAAAAACCTGCTACAAGACACAATCAAGAGGACTGATGAGAAAAGAAAGTGAACTGGCTTTTCATCAAATTTAAAGAGCACCGTTAGATTTAGCTCATTTAGCTTTGTTAGTGAGCATACATGTAGCTTACAAATAAGTAAATTCAATTAAGGGAGGGAAGAATGAACTTGAAGGCTGAACTCCAGGGCAAACTAGGCAGCTTGAAAGGGAAACAGCAGTTAGTTTGGCTGCTGCCACAGCCGCTCCTTAAATACCTGCTCTTGATGACACACTTAATTATGAAGCTGGTGCCTCCATGAAGGTGAGAATTTCACTCCCAACCACTGAATAGACAAGATTGTATCCACAGCTGCTATAATTGTGCATTTTTGTCAATGCTGGTACAAACCCTGTTTGTGCTTTATTGATCCATTTGCAGAGGTTTGAAATTTCTTTCAATGAATCTCAGAAAATCAGCTTGGTTTCAATGTTTACATTATTTTTCCACAACAACAATACAAATATTGCACTTTAGGCTACTGACTATATTACGTGAGGAAATACAAGAATAACTCTGAATGCAATTTGATTCATTGAATTTGTTTATTGAAAA
>JAQSNX010006757.1:0-20592 GCA_029532605.1 Oreochromis grahami
TTGCTATACTGACTATATAGTCCCAAAGTTCAATATAGTTGTGAGGACTGAGCACAAAATGCTATTTTGTTATATTTGTTTCGGTTTGTTGCTTCAAACTAGAAATTTCATTAAAAGTTTAATAAACTATCATCTTGTCTTTATTTTTAGTTTCACATACCTTAAACACTTAAAGCTGTAAGCTAATGATAGTTATATAAGAGCAGATGCATGCTGCTGCAATAATCTATACGTTTTACGTCCAATGGATGCATGATCCGATTAGTTGACTAATCGCAAAAATAATCGGTGACTAGTCGACTATCAAAATAATCGTTTGTGGCAGCCCTAGTGTTTTCCTCAACCCAGTGTCGTTCGTACCCTCAGATTATGCCTGTGTGTTTTGGTTTCTGCATTCATGTCATGTTTAGTTTTCACGTCAGCAATAAAGCTGTGGTTTTGATTTACAATTCTATGCTCGAGTCCTGCGCTTGGATCCTCCTCTCCGCCTGCCCGCACACAGAGCCCTGACACCTTGAGTTAGAAAACAACTTTGTTTTGTCTGCATTGAAAACAAGTTTAGGATGAAGTAATGAGTGCTGGACAGCAAAAAAGGCTTTCTGCAAGGAATCGATGGCTTGGACAAGAGTTGACCCACAGCTGTAAATAACTGTGTCATCAGCATAGAAATGCAAGTTTGCATCTGGCACATTTAAGCCAAGATTACATATATAAATGATAAATAGAAAGGGGCCTAATACAGAGCCCTGTGACACTCCGTTGTGTACTGTAACAAATTCCGAACATAGGTCTCAGCACGGTGGCACGGTGGTTAGCACTGTTGCCGCACAGCAAGAAGGTCCTGAGTTCAATTCCACCATCAGGCCGGGGTCTTTCTGTGTGGAGTTTGCATGTTCTCCCCGTGTTTGCGTGGGTTCCCTCCGGGTACTCCCGGCTTCCTCCCACCGTCCAAAGACATGCAGCTTGTGGGGATAGGTTAATTGGATAATCCAAATTGTCACTAGGTGTGAATGTGCGAGTGAATGCGAGTGTGAATGGTTGTCTGTCCCTGTGTGTTGGCCCTGCGACAGACTGGCGACCTGTCCAGGGTGTACCCGCCTCTCGCCCTATGACAGCTGGGATAGGCTCCAGCGCCCCCCGCGACCCTGAAAAGGATAAGCGGAAGCGAATGGATGGATGGATGGAGGTCTCAGTGCATTAAATCTGATGGTCTATTACTGAGGTAATTTGAGAACTATCCCACTCCTCTCTCAGAAAGTCCTGACTGAAGGAGTCTAAGTTTTAAAATACAACGATCAACAGTGTCAAATGCTTTCAACAAATCAATAAAAATGGATGCATAGTGTTGGTTCTCATCAAGTGCAACAGCAATCATTTACCACTTCCATTGCAGCTGTGATGGTACTGTGATTTTTCCTAAAGCCTGATTGATATTCAGATAAAATGGCATTGGTGTGTAAAAACTCATTTAACTGCTCACACAAAAGAGCTTCAAGAACTTTTGCCAGCACAGATAGATTAACTAATTATAGACCAATATCTAAAAGTGCTGGGTCATCCCTTTCAATAGAGGAACAACAAAAGCTGATTTCCATACTGAGGGAATTTCACTCATATCCAGTTTGAGGTTGAAAAGTGTTGTGAGAGGCTCTGCCACAAAATCAGCTGCCAGCATCAAGAAGAAAGGATCTAGTACATTGGGTCCTGAAGATGTTCTATGATCTAACACTTTAAGAGCTTTACAGACTTCCTGCACAGAAAAAGGAACAAAGTTAAATGGCTGACCAGTGTACACTGGAAAGTTTGTGCAGGATTTTACAGAGACTGGATTTAGAGTCAAACAAAGAGCTGGGAGATATAAAGTGATTGTTAAAGCAATTCATAATCTCCTTCTTATCATAAACAGGAACAGAATCCTTAAAAACGTAGGTGGGTAGAGCATGGGAGCTTTTACTCACTGAAAGAGATTTAATGATTTTCCAGAACTTCTGTGGATTATGTAGTTTCTCTGTGGTGACAGACAAATAGAGATATTCTGATTTAGCTTTCTTAATAGAGGAAGTGCATTTGTTTCTTAATTGTCTGAAAAGAAGCCAATTTGTGAGAGAGCCAAATCACAACAACAGTCACTTCAAGGCGCTTTATATTGTAAGGTAGACCCTACAATAATACATACGGAAAAAAACCCAACAATTATATGACCCCCTATGAGCAAGCACTTTGGTGACAGTGGGAAGAAAAAACTCCCTTTCAACTGGTAGAAACCAGGTTCATTATGACATCTATAAAGAGAAACTTCACAATTATAATTTACAACTGAGGAGTGCAAGGAGGTCCTACTTCTCTGACATCATCACCAAAAACAGTCATAACGCTCGGGTCTTATTCTCTACAGTTGACAGGCTAACAAACCCTCCTGTGTCAGTGGCAACTGAACTTCATTCGACCATAGCCTGCAATGACTTTGCCAAATTCTTCACAGAAAAAATCCAAAAGATTAAACAAGCAATTAATGCATCAACAGCAGATCCAGGATATGTACTGTGTCCACCGAAAAACTGTTTAAACATCATCAAACAGTTTCACCCTATTAACAGCAAAGACCTGGAGGACATCTTAGGTCAACTGAACTCCTCCTCTTGCTGTTTAGATGTCCTGCCAACAAGTTTTTTCAAAAAGGTCTCAAAGACTTTGGAGTCAGACCTGTTACAGATCATAAACTTTTCTTTAATATCAGGTGTGTTTCCAGAACCACTAAAAACTGCTGTAATAAAACCTATACTGAAAAAGGACAATCTTGACAAGACACAAATGAATAACTACAGGCCGATCTCAAATCTCCCATTTTTAAGTAAGATCATTGAAAAAGCAGTTTCTCAACAGCTCAATTACTTCTTAACACAGAATAACTGCTATGATGCCTTCCAGTCAGGTTTTAGACAGAACCACAGCACTGAAACCGCTCTGACCAAAGTGTTTAATGACATATGTCTGAATACAGACAGTGGAAAAATGTCAGTCTTAGTTCTACTGGATCTCAGTGCAGCATTTGATACAGTTGACCACAACATATTACTCAAACGACTGGAGAACTGGGCAGGTCTTTCAGTAACTGTACTAAACTGGTTCAAAACATACTTAGAAAACAGGAAATACTTTGTATCAATAGGTAACTTCACATCTGAGCAGACAAGTATCACATGTGGAGTTCCCCAAGGTTCCATCTTGGGACCCCTTCTGTTCAACATATACATGCTCCCACTGACACAGATTATAAAGAACAACAAAATAAACTATCATAGCTACGCAGATGACACACAAATATATATCACAATGTCACCGGAGACCGAGGCCCTGTACAGGCTCTTGGTAAATGCATTGAGGAAATTAATGACTGGTTGTGCCACAATTTTCTCCAGCTAAACAAAAATAAAACTGAGGTAATAGTCTTTGGTGCCAAAGAAAAACGATTACAGGTCACCAGAGAACTTCAATCTATACACCTAAAAACCACAAACCAGGCGCGAAATTTGGGTGTAGTGATGGATGCAGACCTAAACTTAGAAAAACACATTAAGACAATAACAAAATCAGCTTACTATCACCTCAAGAATATTTCAAGGATAAAAGATCTGATGTCTCAACAGGACCTGGAAAAACTAGTCCATGCATTCATCTTTAGTAGGCTTGATTACTGTAACAGCATCTTTACAGGTCTACCTAAAAAATCAGTCAGACAACTACAACTCATTCAGAACTCTGCTGCTCGAGTCCTCACTAAGACCAAAAAGGTAGACCACATCAGTCCAGCTCTGAGGTCTTTACACTGGCTGCCTGTCCGTCAGAGGATAGACTTTAAAGTTCTGATGCTGGTTTATAAAGCTCTGAATGGTTTAGGACCAAAATACATCAGTGACCTCCTGACCCAGTATGAACCTTCCAGATCCCTCAGGTCATCTGGATCCGGTTTCTTATCAGTTCCCAGAGTCAGAACCAGACACGGAGAAGCTGCATTCAGCTTTTATGGTCCATATCTCTGGAACAAACTCCCAGAAAGCCTCAGATCAGCTGAAACACTCAGTTTATTTAAATCCAGATTGAAGACCCACCTGTTCTCAGCTGCTTTTGAATAAATCACCAAATCCACACTTTTAAGCTTAAATTTCAAAACTTACATTTTAACTACTGACTTTATCTACTGTTCTGATTTTATCTACTGTTCTGATTTTATCTACTGTTTTGATTTTTGATTTTAAATACTGTTTTGTTTGTTTGTTTGTTTGTTTGTTTGTCTTAATCAATTTTAGATCATGCTTTTTATTTGTTTTTGTTTTTAATGTCTCTGTAAAGCACTTTGAATCACATGTTGTTGAATTGTGCTATATAAATAAACTTGCCTTGCCTTGCCTAGAAACCTCCAGCAGAGGGAGGGGCGGCCATCTTCTGCGACCAGTTGGGGCTAGAGAAGGAAGACAGAATGAGAGATTAATAACAAGTGTGATTCAGTAGAGAGGTCTACACATGTTGAGTGAGAAAAGTGACTGAAAAGGAAATACTCAATGCATCATGGGAATCCCCCAGCAGTTTATACCTATTGCAGCATAACTAAGGGAGGCTTCAGGGTCACCTGATCCAGCCTTAACTATATGCTTTAGAAAAAAGGAAAGTTTTAAGCCTAATCTTAAAAGTAGAGACAGTGTTTGTCTCCCGAATGACAACTGGAAGCTGGTTCCATAGAAGAGGGGCCTGAAAACTGAAGGCTCTCCCTCCCATTCTACTTTTAAATACTCTAGGAAAAACAAGTAAGCCTGCAGTGCGAGAGCGAAGTGCTCTAATGGGGTGATATGGTACTATAACGTTATTAAGATACTCTTGCTGCAGCATTGTGGATTAACTGAAGGTTTTTTAGGGAGTTTTTAGGACATCCTGATAATAATGAATTAATGAATTACAGTAGTCCAGCCTAGAAGTAATAAATGCATTAACTAGTTTTTCAACATCACTCTGAGACAGGTGTTGTGGAAGATTTTCCACTTAAATAAAGCCTGCAGATGAGCGGTGAGCGGTAGCTAACATTCTTTAATCAGAACACACAGAACAGAAAACCAAGCTTGGTGGAGAGCCTGCATGACCACGGGGCAGGGTCAGCAGAGTCTCACTGAGCCTAGTGTGGCTCTCAGTTAAATACCTTCTCCAGGAACAAAAGGCAGTACACAGCTGTTTCACACCTTAAGGTTCACACTCCCTTGCTACCTCCCAGAGTCTTCGAAGAGACAAAAGACTCTTCCTCCTGTGGAGTTGTCTGCTTCCCCCAACTTCCTAAATAGACCCCCACCATTTGTCTTACAGTATGAGTGTCAGACATGTTAAAATCACCAAGGCATTACAATAACGTGATTAATACATAAGTGAAAGAAATTCCATTACAATCATATTTCTAATTTTAGAGACGTTGCACATATGGAAAAAAGCAGTCCTACATATTTGTTTAATATGTGCATTGAAGGACATATCCTGGTCAAACATGACTCCATAGTTCCTCACAGTGTTACTGGAGGCCAAGGCAATGCAATGCAGAGTAAGAATCTGGTTAGATACCATATTTCTAAGATTTTCAGAAATATTTTTCTTTATCTGAATTAAGAAGCAGAAAGTTAAAGGTCATCCAGGTCCTTATGTCTTTAAGACATTCCTGCAGTTTAACTAAATGGTATGTGTTATCTGGCTTCATGGGTAGAAAGAGCTGGGTGTCATCTGCATAGCAGTTAAAATGTATGCTATGCCTTCTGATGAAGCGACTGTTGTTGTGATTTGGCACTATATAAATAAAATTGAATTGAATTGAATTGATACTGCCTAAGGGAAGCATTTATAATGTAAACAGAATTGGTCCTAGCACTGAACCCTGTGGAACACCATAATTAACCTTAGCATGTGAAGTGAACTCCATTTACATGACCAATTAGAGTCTAAATATGAATGATATCTGCCAGCTTTGGGGAGAACCAGTGGTTTTCACAACCTTTTATCCTAAATCTCCTTAATGGAGCATGTTTATTCACAATTTGCATAAAACCATCCCTAAAAAATGTCGATGCTAACTCTACATCAGGGATTGATCCTTTTTTCTTCCAGTCATACTTAGATAAAAATGATAAAATGCTTGTTCATTAAAATGTTTAAGAGTCCTTTTAAAAATAAATCGATGTTGTAACTTGGGCACCTTAGTGTTTCTGATAACAGCAACAACACAGTGGTCACTTAAGTCATTGCAAAAGACACTCAAGGATGAAAATTTATGAGGAACATTTGTCAAAATCAAATCAATCAAGGTATACTTTTCAGGGCTTTTGAGATTCGACCAAGTAGGTAAATTGACCAGCTGGGTAAGATTGATAGAATCACAGAAAGATTTCAAATAATCTGAAACAGGTTTGAGCCAATCCCAGTTAAAGTCACCAGCTAAAACAAGCTCACTATAATTTAATCTGGACAGGAGAAAATTTAAAGAATGCAGAGCTTCTGTAGAAGCAGAAGGAGGTCTATAGCAACAAACAACTGTTATATAAATGTAACCCTGGTTAACATAGTTGTCAATAAATAAAAGCCTGTTAGTAAAAACAGTCATAAGAAATATATTACAGGTGATAAATAGTCAATAAATAGATCATAATGGTTAGAAAATTCATTAAAAACATCAGCAATGATATAATTCATGGTATAAGATTTCATTTGTGTTTTAAAACATATTAAAAGGTTATAAAAACTTGCTAATTCATGGTGTTTTTATGTTAATTCAGGTAAATGGCTAAAATATTTAATATGTTCAGACTCTTATTGTGAAAGGGCACGCTGCAGCGTGACTCCTGTGACCAGCCACACCCAATCGGGTTGTTCCTTTTTTTTGATGCTGGAGAGGGAGAAATGCAGACAGTCCTTGCGGAGCTGCTGCCTAAACGAGTGGAAAAAATAGTAAAAACAAGCCAGAAGTCTACATAAACCCATTTTTGTACTCTGGAAAATGTATTTTGATTTTTCCGACCTGTCCTTGCCTTGGTGACGTTGTGAACATAACTGAACGGGACTTGGCCATTAAGGTTTGGATCGGGAAATGCCGAGCTAGAATCGGAGTTTGATCCGCTGAGCGAGAAACAAGATGGCGAGCCACTCACGGACCCATTGAACTGTACCGAGCAGGAAGAGGGAAAACCGCCCCCTGCTGGACGTTGAGCTCTTTTGCTGAAAAAACTCGTAGGATTAATCCATACACCTCTGCAAAAGAACAGTGGACTTTCAAAGCACTGGATAACCATTCAGAGCAATTCCAGGATTAATAGTTAAAGGACACTGAGACAACTTTCTTTTGTTTGTTTGTTTGTTTGTTTGTTTGTTTGTTTAAGGGATTTATTCAGCCTTTTGCTGAATTGTTTTCAGTTTTACAGTTTTTTTTTTGTTTTGTTTTTTTGTTATTTATTTTAGTCAACCTTACATTTTAATGCTGTAATGGTGTTAATGGAAATGTAAATAATTTTGTTGGGTTAAAACAAAATAAGAACTGGTTGAAATTTAAAGGTGAACCTAGACCAAGATTAAATTAAATCTTGGGCCTAAGGAACTAAACTTGATTTAAAATAACACAGTGTTAATTCAAATAGATTAAGGGATAAACTTGAACTTAGAACTTAGAAATAAATAAAACAATAACCTAGGTTGAAAATAACATCCTTTTAAAGCCAAATAAAAGGTTTTGAGATAAATAGGATAAATTAACAGAAATTACTGAACTAAAAAAGGGAAAGAAAATATCTTGTTTTCCTTAAATGTGTGATGTTGAACAAAATAATAAGCCGGCAATTTAAACTTATTTTCTGGTCTGTGGTGTTTATTACATGCTACACTCGTTACTACTCTAGTAGTCTAACCTGTGTGGCATCAAATTTTGACTTAACAAAGGCAGCAACACCACCACCTTTCTTAAGCCTGGGGGGGGGGGTCCAGTCCTTCAAGTGTACACATCTCCTCAGACCTGACATGGTCTGCCCACATTCCGGTTCAAGCCAAAAAAGGCTAGGCAGCACCTGTATCATCTCCAACAACTGAGGAAGTTCAGGGTCTCTCCAGGGATCCTCAGAACTTTCTATACAGGCACCGTGGATAGCATCCTCACACAGAACATCTCATCCTGGTATGGGAACAGCTATGTCAAGGATAAAAAAAGCTCTTCAGAGAGTGATCCGTACAGCAGAACGCTGCTACAGGGCTGCTCTCCATTCTTCCAGCCATCAAGATGGTGCTGGAAGAATGGAAACTGGACGAATGGAGACTGGCTTGAGGACACGGATTGGACGGACCATAAAACTCTTGCTTGCCAGCAAACTCCTGAGAGGATGAATGCATGACAAGCCTTGTGGGCCCTTTTCTTTCCTTGCTTTATATTCTCCATTATCTACAGAATCAGATCATGGAATGTTAAACCAGATGCTTTATCCAGACAGTTCTCCTACACAGATAACCAACCCGAAGATGAAACCATCCTACCTCCATCTTGTATCACAACATTGGAAATTGAATCCTTAGAGGATGCTTAGTGGAAGGATCCGGATCCGAGTGGTGGACACCCCAACCAGCTCTAAGTGCCTTGCATCCTCTTGAAAATTATTCATTGGAATATTCATGCAAGGAATTCTGTTCAGGACTTGAGCTCAGGTTAGTTTATCCTAGTTTCCATCCACAGAGAAATAGAGCATGTGAAACAGGAGTTAGAATTCGCACTCTGCTGCATTGCCTCCAGAATACAATCCACCTGGAGGGGAATAAGGTGGAATATGGCCATAACACGATGACATCCTCAGCCACGGATCTATCACTGTTTGAGGCATCCCTTGACTACCAAACTACTCTCTTCCCCTCTGCTTGAGGGTGAAGTAATGATGCCCTCAGCACAGTATCTCCACAGGTGTCGCTATCTATAGAAAGCAACCTGATCTGAACTCCTGAGAACCAATGATCAACATAAACGTGTAGCTGATCTTCATGGAACTATCAACCAGGTCAAAAGGTTTGTTTTTCCACAACGAACATTCCCGTCCACATGGAATTAAAGAAACCCAATTTCACCAAACCTTCTGAAGTTGATTCTAGCTCTCTCTGTTTCATCTCTCTCCTTATCTGTGTGTGTGTGTGTGTGTGTGTGTGTGTGTGTGTGTGTGTGTGTGTGTGCGTGTGTATGTGTGTGTTTACAGTGTGCTGGGGTTCATCTAGACTTTTCATAGGTTCCTGTCTTGTGGTTTCTACACACCAATGGATGTTCACTCACCTGAGACTGATAACTTGCTAGTGCCTTGTCTTAAGCGAACAGCTGAGCATAAGTCTTTGGTGGATCATTGCCATTGTCACCATCAGTAAGCCTGGGCCCTGTACTGTATGCATTTTTGACTTATCTGTGAACAAAACTTGCCTGCTTGTCTTTATGCTCAGATCTGTTGGAGAAAGACAGAGTCGCTGACGAGTGACTGATTGTGATTGACTGCACTTTACCGGCCAGAATTGTCTCTATATTCTGAGGCGGATGAAGTCCTTCAACATCTGTCGGACAATGCTCAGTTGCCAACAGACTAAATAAACTGATCCACAAGGCCAGTAATGTTGTGAGAATGGAGCTTCCTTAGGGTAGTGTCTAGGGGTGGGCGATATAAACGGTATACGGTAGAACCGATATGAATTTGGCCAACGGTAGAGATTTTGACTATACTGCTCTACCGCGACAGCGCATGATGATGCTGTCATCAAGCTGCTCCTGTTTTGGTTGAAAGCATTGCAGCGGCTGCAAGCAATATCTGCAAATTATGCTGGGTGACAGTAATAGCAAAGAGACGGAGCACGTTTTGGAATATGGGGAAAGCCAAAAACTGCGCTTCCTCCACTTCCGTACCATTCATTTATTAATGTTGAATTCTCTCACAGCTGCTCTATTCCCATGTTGTTGCAGTATATTAATGACTAAAGTGGATTATTTCAGTTGTTCTCCTGACTGAAGTTTGGTCCGTTTACAGCATCCTGCCATGCGATTGCATTTGTCCCTAACCATCAGGAACCCTCCCGTTAATTTTTATCGAGTGGAAAAAAGTTGGCGTTCATCCTCCAGCTTCACTGTTTATGTTATGCTAACATAGCTGTGTTGCTTTCGATCACGTAGCACATCATTATATACCAGCTAACCCAACTTCAGTAAACCTAAAAAAGTCATTGCTGTTTAGTTTTCTGTATTCATTTATGTTGGAAGTGATAGCAGAGCTGTACATTTTAATTTTTTCAGAAATCTCTCAGTCAGAACATGGCATATCATGTTTAGGTGATATGTCATATCGGTTGTACCGTATACCGTTTATACTAGCGAGCTAACTTCCTGCTAACTTCTAACTCTGTTAAATTAAAAAAATTATGTTTTCATGAATGCCTGGATGTTAAACTTAATTGTTACACCTGGTAAAGCAGCAACGCTGACCATTTTATTAAAGATTAAAGAATTTAGACAGTTTGTAACTCTCAGTGATGCTGCAGTGTTTGTTTGACTTTGGGACCTGAAGCTGACGGAGTTTTGGACCCAGATTAGGCTCTTGACTACGGTAGCCGTAATGCTCAGACAATCCATCAAGCGGTGCAACTTCGTAGTTTACCAAAGTCATACTAAAACATTTTTTGACAGCTTTTTGAATGGTGTGTACCACATAAAATCGGTTTGAAGTCAGTAAGCACAACCAGAATTCATACATAAGGCACACCAGATTATACGACACACTGTCGATTTTTGAGAAAATTAAAGGAGTTTGACTGCACCTTATTCTGCAGAAAATATGGTACACAGAAGAAAATAATATATCGCAATATGGATTTTAGGCCATATTGCCCCCAGCCCTAGTAGTGTCTGAGAGGTGGATGTTTTCCAAGGTAAAGAAAATGCTGGATGATACCTCCCACCCACTCCATGACATGCTGGCTAGTCACAGGTGCACATTGAGTGAGAGACTGAGATTACCAAAGAGCACCACTGAACAATGCAGGAAATCATTCCTGCCCGTAGCCATCTCCCTGTACAGCTCCACCATCTAATACACTGTAAATACTGCAATAGTTACACCCTTTTTGTGCATGCTCTTTTCTACTCTGTAATATCCTTGTCAATATTCTTGATATTTATTTAAAATCACCTCTGTTAACTCTTGATATTTATAATTGAGTGATTTGTATATTAGTGCTATTTCTTAAATTTGTAAAAATCTGTAACATATCATATTGTTTAAATTGTTTAAACTGTTACTGTTACTGTCTTGGGGAAACTGTAACCCACACAATTTCCTTAGGGATTAATAAAGTCTGTTGATTCTGAATCTGGTTTGGAGATAAACTCTCTGGATGAGAATCTTCTTAGTCTATTTGGAGAGACCTTCTAAGAAAACTGTTGGAGAGCTTTGTGTGTCTGGGAGCCTGGCATTGTCACTACTCTTAATTTCTGATTGTCGCACATTTTAAACTGAAAATAATGTGCACTGAAGTTTGAAAGTTGAGACCTGTATTTGAGTCCTGCCTGTGGTGTTTTTGTGAAATGATCAGTATGGTTTTGATCACTACACTTCAAGACAGACCAAATATACAAGAATATAGAGTAAAACTGCTAAATGAATCCAACTTGAAAGCTTAGTTTATTAAAATAATTTCAATTACATCTAACTTCCTTAACCTCCTAGGACCTGGCGTCCGTATATGTGGACATCTCATTTTGGGTTGGCTAAACCAAAATACTAAATTTTGCTCTACAAGGACCTGATTTCCACATGTAAGGACGTTATACTGCCACTGTTCTATTGAAATTTAAAACAAATGTCCTCATATGTGGATCACATTTTTCTCAGAAACAAACATCAGGTAAAAAAAAAAAAAAATCTGGTAATTCTTTGGGACCAGATGAATGTAAAACCAATCAGCCCAAATAGCAAAGCGAAATAAAAAATGCATGCCATGAAAGAGTTTGGGTCTTGGGAGGTTAATAGGTTAATTTTACAGTGGAGTGTAACAAAGTCAATGATTCTCTTTGAAAAGTTTGGTTGTTTTGTATTTAAAATGCATTTTAAAAGAACAGCAACAAAACCGACTAAATAACTGTCTTTAATATTTAGCATTTCTTAATTTTATTTGTTTATTTAATTTTTGGCCTAAACTGTGCAAAAAAAAAATCCTTTTGACATGAACTGAAAATTTTATGGAACAATTCCACGACCCATAACAGCTTTCTTTGTGTTCATCTCTGGTCTCAACAGGATTATGTAACATTTGGGTCCAAACAGTGTGATCAAGAGTCCAAAACTTGAAGCAAGAATGGCAAATACCTCCACTGCATCTGCAAGATTTCCTGGTGAGCTAATATAAGCAGGAACAAAGGCCACCCACACAGCACAGAAGATCAGCATGCTGAATGTGATGAGCTTGGCCTCATTAAAACTATCAGGGAGATTCCTCACCAGGAATGCAATTAAAAAACTGAGGACAGCCAGCACACCAATATAGCCCAATAACACTGCAAAACCAACAGTGGACCCAACTGCACACTCATACACTATCTTGTCATTGTGGTATTGGGTGTTTTTATGTGGAGTTGGAGAGGAAGAGACAAGCCAGGTAGTGCAGATGGCTGCCTGAATAGATGTAAGAAACAGAACTGTTCCTCTCTGCTGCATAACACCAAACCACTTCAGACTGGTTCCCCCTCCTGGCTTGGAGGCTTTGAACACAGCCAGAACAACCATGGTTTTTACCAGGATGCATGACACACACAGCACAAAGCTGATCCCAAATGCTGCATGCCTGAGTTGGCATGTCCACATCCTGGGTCGTCCAATGAACAAAAGTGAACACAGGAAACACAACTTAAGTGACAACAATAGCTGGAAACTAAGTTCTGAATTGTTGGCACGTACTATAGGTGTTGTGCGATGGTAGATAAAGATCCCCAGAACAACAACACATATAAATGTTCCCAGTAAGGAGGTTGCTGTCAAACAAATACCCAAAGGGTCATGATAGGAAAGAAACTCTGTCTTCTTAGGAATGCATAGATCACGCTGTGGGTTTGACCAAAAATCTTCTGGACAACTGGTACACTCCAATGAGCCTGACAAAGAGGAGTTGATGTTGAAATGCATCCTATATTTCACAGAAATTAAATCAATTATGTCATACAGAAAGATAAACACCCACTGCTTTTGTTAGTGACTTTTCCCTCAGAACAAGGGATGCAGTCAAAACAGCATTCGGGCTCTCTCTTCCTTCTCACCATGTGGGTACCAGGAGGACAACTCTCGCTGCATACTGATTGAGGTGGCTATTGGACATAAAAAATAAATATTTATTGCCTGCTACAATTCTATATACTGTAAATGTCATAAAAGGTACTTGTGAAATAAAAACATATCTAACCTTTTTGGATTCAAAGTTCCAGAAGATTTTGTCTTCATCAAGTATGAGTTCTTCACCTTTGAAAGCTGTCCTTTTAACATCACCCACATTCTGAACTTTAGTGCTTCCATCAGGGAGCCACAACCAGTTAATAACATCATAAATTGGTACTACATCACCATTCTCGTCAAATGACACTTGATCGCCAAATGGAGTGGTGAAGTTCACTCTTTCCATGTAATAAACAAGCTGTTTGAAAGAAATGTATAATAAATTAATTCCTTTTTGCTCTGAAACCAATTATACAAAGACTGTTTTTTTCATAAATGAAGTTTAAAATGATATCACATCTGCCATGACTCCAGTAACTTTACAGTGAAATCAGTGGCAATGTTTCAGTTTAGTAATCAGATATAATATTGTTTCTATGGTATGGTATGGTTCTATGGTAAGTTAATGACCTCCATGACTTAAATACCTTAACTACTTTTACTCAAAGTATGGCAAATCCCCTTTCAGACATCCAGAGGCCCCCAGAACACGAGAGCCCAAGAAACCCAAGGTGCATTTAAAACAATGGAGGGCATGCCCCTCCCATGTTTTAAATGCACTTTAGAACAGCACACAGCAACACCACATATCAGTCGGCAGAGGGAGGCATGGGGTCTTCACACCCCTATTCTCTGGTTACCATCGGGGTGGGGGCTGGGAGGAAGTACCATCACCACTCTGGGGGTGATGGTACCTGGGGTATAGAGTATTTTTGGGGAGTGTAAGTGTGTGTACAGTGTCCATTTCTGTCTGTTTCCATGTTGGGCGAGTGACAGTACATATGTGCATAAGGGTGGGAATGTACGCTTGTGTCTGTGTGTGCCTATTCGTCTGTGTCAATATGTCAGGTCGAGTCTTAGACTCCACCTCTCTGTGACCATCTTGGGCCCTCCCAGTTGTGGGAGCCAACGCCCCCCCACCACCACCACATTCCCTGCCGGTGGGTGATGCCCACAGACGTCGGTGCGTTGGTGCGTCTGGGGCCTGGATCTTCTCCATGCCTGCTTTATGCCCTGGGGGACGAGGCTATGGCTCCCCACACCCTCTATTTCAATTCAATTCAATTTTATTTATACAGCGCCAAATCACAACAGTCGCCTCAAGGGACTTTATATTGTAAGATAGACCCTACAATAATAAATACAGAGAAAAATCCAGCAATCAAGTGACTCCCTATGAGCAAGCACTTTAGTGACAGTGGGGAAGAAAAACTCCCTTTTAACAGGAAGAAACCTCCGGCAGAACCAGGCGCAGGGAGGGGCGGCCATCTGCAAACCAGATTGTTACATGAAGAAACCTTTTGAATACAAGCGTGCTCACGCATACAGGTGTACACACGGGTGCTCACAGACATAAACTATATCTTTCTTGGCTGCTGCTACCTCAAAGCACATTGTGCTTCGTATTAGTATTTAGTGATAGTTACAGTTATCTAGGTTATTGCTGTGGTGTAATGTTTATTGTGTTGCTCTCTTTTTCGTTGTTTTCTTTTTCTTTTTGTTCTTACTCAACAGGTGATCCAGTGGTTTTTTGTTTTTTTTAATTGTCTTCTCTCCCTGTCCCTCTTCCCGTGTGTTTTTCTTTCCCTCCCTTTCTTTCTCACTTCCTTTCCTATCCCCAAGTCATGTCTGTCCTATCTGTAAAAACATAAAATAAAATAAAATAAATAAATAATAATAACAAAGGGCAATCAAATGGACCAATACGGCAAGGTTGTGACGAACCACTGTCCCTCAGACAATAATTTTGATGGCTAAAGAACCAAACGGGACAGGAAAAGAAATCAAGCAACCCCCCTCGAAAAATAAATAAATGAATAAGTAAAACAAAACACAATGTATTCAGAGATGGAATGTAAAATGATACTACACCTGCCATGGCTCCAGTGACTGTAAAGTGGCACATCTGTTCCCACTGAAAGGCCCTCTTCCTGGCTTGCACCGCAGCATGTCATCAAGGGAATGTGCCAGTGCATATACAGCTTTGTACACATTATACTCAGGCCTCAGGTTGGAAATGTCCAAGTACTCAGTGTCAACATTTCCTAGATCTTCCTGTCCGGTGCATAGTGCACCTCCACCTTCCAGCCAGCCTGCTGGAGCTGGAGCAAACCTGCACTGAAATGTGAATTCCCAAAACTGATTCACCTGAAATAATTTGAAAAATGTTTGTTACATATTATGAAAATATATAATTGTTGTGACTACCACAGTAAAAGTGTTCAAGTCTCACCAAGCTATTTCCGTAGCTACTGTTGTGATGTAGATCAGGACGTATTTGTAACAGAAATTCCCTGAGCCCTGGTATTTCTCCTCGACGAATGGTGATACCCAGTGTACCACCCAGGTATGGCATATAGTGAGGTGTTTGGAGCACAGCAGATTCTGTCCAGGCCTCGCTGGCTATCCACTGTAGGCCTGTCACATTTTGCCTTACTACCTGTGAATTAGATCAGACCAAATCTATGAAATATTATTGTGATTCCAACTTCTTTACTGAAACAGTTTCTGATCCTTAAAATGAATTCTGAATTATTAAATTTCTGTACTCATTTCTGTACTCACAATGATACGTAATACGTGTTTTACACAATATAATTATGAAGACCTCTGTAACTAGTAATTATTTAAAGTATTTTAAAGTGAAACCTCATCCATAAGGTGTATCATGCGACTAGGATGTTCAAAGACAATGACAACTCGAGCTGTAGAGGTTTTCATCACATCAACGATCCTCCTGAGTTCTTCTGTGTCTTTGTCCCAGGGTAAAACCTCAGTGTAGGCCAGGCAACCTTCACCCGACACACTCAGCTCAGACTGAAAGGATCTGGCTGCATGAAGTCCATAATCATCATCACTGACGAGCAGACCTGCCCAAGTCCAGCCAAAATGTTTTAGAATCTGGATCATTGCACGTACCTAAGTGAATACAGATTAAAGTGTAAGGGCACTGAAAAGAAAAGAGAAAAACTTTCGGCGTGTTATATATTTTTTCATCATCCACAATACAGCATTTAAATATAATTGCAATTTAGCCTTAATCTCTGAGATAATACAGAAATGAAATAGAGTGTAATTTTCAAAAATAATTATATTATTATTTCTAATATTTTCATATCCTTGTGTTTTCTTCTTTTGCACAGATATTGAAACAGACTTTTGTGTTGACAAATTTTCACCTGGAAAGCATCACTTGGGATCGTTCTAAAGAAGGATGGATACTTTTGACGGTCACTCAGGCAGGAACATGTGGCAAAATAACTCACCTGTGAAAGATACAGACTGTATATTGGGGGAGCTATCCATGTAGAGATATCTTAACTTTGTCATCATGACTGCATTATTTTTTTCATAAAATGGTTTTACATTTTCAATTATATCAAATTAATACATGAAAACTGTTACAAGCAGAAAACTTACCATAGGTACTCTGTACAAACCTAAGACGTTAGAGATTGCAATAGAATTTGTAGAAGATGAATCACCCACAATCCCTACAACTGGAGGATTTCCAACACATGTATCATCTACTACAATTTGATCCTCTTGACCACTGGCTAATGACAATGCCCCACGGAATCCAATTCCAAGTTGAAGGCAGTTATCATACAGAGTGTATCCCAGAGTCACATTTGGTAGCAGGTTTGAGTTTCTGTTGATCTCGTCAATAGCAAACGCCATGGTCTGTGCAAGCTTAAATCCTAAGACATACACACTAAGATAAGAAACAATATATATACAATAAAATATCTGACAACAAAATATATATGTACAATGCAGATTTTTGAAAAATAAGAAAATGAGTGCAGTTTGAAAATGTTTCAAAAGTAATGACATTTTAAACAATTACGGAAACTGAATAACAATTAAAGACATATATTAATGAAAAAAAAGAAGATCCATTGTGTAGTTATTTCAGATATAAAATACATATTTATACTGGAATTAAGTTTAACAGTTTTCTTATTCTATTTTTCTATTTTTATCATGCCGTTTCCCTGTCATAGTTACCCATGGCAAGTAGGCTGTTGTGGCTGTGAGGTAAAAGACAGATCAGGAACACTTGAAAAGAAATGGACTTGAAACAGTCCACCCAGAACCACATCTCCAGTTTTGTGCATCTCATTTAGATGAAACTGTCCCTGCAGCTGACAGGAGAAAGAAAACTGAGGAGTGGATAGAGTCGAAGAAACACAGGAATACAGCAAAACAACCACGACTAAATTGTTTTGCAAAGATGAGCACATGGCAGCTTTCTGAATATTTGAGACCAGTCATTAGGTTTATTGTTTGCCATTCCCTTTTATTGACTTGCTGTGTTGTTTAATCTTACACACCACCCATCAGGGAAGAAGGAGGTGTATACTTTTCATTTGAGATTGCTTTGTATCCAGGCAAACTCAGGGAACACTGTGAGTAAATTAGTCATCAGTAATAACTCACTGAAGAATTGTCAGAGTAACAGTTGTTTCTGTGTGCATATCAAGTAAACACAAAAGAAGAATAGCAAAAATAACATATCATAATTCATGTACAGCAAAGTTCATGTGGAATGTCTCAACAACATCATATTAAAGAGCTTCAGTCCATATTTGAGCTGAAAGAGAATAGAAAACAAAATTGTTGAGGGGACGACAACAAAACAAAACAAAAACAAAGGGGCATGAGCATGGGTGGGACACCAAGCTACAAAGGGCAAGAGGCGACTCGAAAGCGTAATGGATGGGGAAGATTGTCCTGAGAAGTAGCGTTTTTTTTTTTATATGGGGGAAATGGGCGGTTGCCCAGACCGGCATCGTGGTGGGGACAGCATCATGGCAATGGCATTTTGGGCATTGCATTGGCACCAGTTGGTTTTCTATTGCCCATTTTTGCCCATGTTTGCGAGGTGCTCCTGCTGATTGCCACACAGGGAGGAGAGGGGCAGGATGGCTGGGTGGAGAGGCATCTAATAAGCAGCTCGCAAAATAAAACAAAATAAGAACAAATCAACAAACTAGGGCTGTCAATGTAAATGCTGTCATCATGTTTAACGTGATTAAAAATTTTAACTCAATTAATCTATTCAGAGTGCAGAATGACTCAAAATCCTTGAAATGTCTCTGTTAATGCATTTTGTGCAGTTTTTCCAAAGTTTGTCCATTCTGTGCTCTAGATGGGTTAATTGCATTAAAAATATAAATCACGTTAATTGTGATGAGGCAGTTAACTCATTAATGTTGACAGCCCTACAACAAACACAAAAACTGAAGACATTATGATATAGAGTTATTGTTGATTTGTCTGCTATTCACAATGTATGATGAATTATAATGACTGTTTGTTAGCAATTTGCATTCTCTCTCTCTCCCTATATAAAATATTTATCTGGTTAAATTCAGTATGGTTCCGAAAACAGTCAATCTCATGCTCCACTTTTCCCAGACTCGTGAACAAGACCCCGAGAATTCAATTAAATTCTTTCACTTGGGGTAGTAATTTGTCCCAGATGGAGTTCAGCCTTTCCAGCTGAGAACTATGGTCTCTGACTTGGGGGTGCTGATTCTCACACAACTCCAGTGCAAGCTGGAGGTCACCCCCTGATTAAGCAAACAGTGCCACATCATCTGCAAAAAGTAAAGAAATTTTGAGCTGATTTTATATTCAGTTCAAAATTTCAATTTTTTAGTGCAATCTTCACATACTTTAACCAAAGCACACTCTTTGTTGAATCACCTTTTAATTATATTCACAGTATTCATTCACTGTGTCTTTAGGGATTCACTACATTAGCTTAGTTTACCTTGTGGCTGACTTGCTAGGAGCATGACCTCTTCAAACTCTCGCTCTCTGTCTCTCTCTCACACTCGCTCGCTCTGTCTCGCTGTCGTTACCGTCACTCCCAAAACTTTCCCCTCTTCCTAAACAACCAAATCCCAGGTGTTGACTTTCTTAAATTGGTCGACATGGTACATTTTTCCACCAACAGGAAAGAGGTGGCTTTTTTCCTTTCTTTACTGTTTTTGCGCTGTCCTTAGAAAACGCTTAAAACACACACACACACAAAACGTGACGACAGTATTTAGAAAAAAGCATCGCTTATATATATTATCATAACTCTGGATTTACTGGCCTGTAATTAAAATGTAAAAACTTTCAATGTGGGCTTAAATAGAGACTCAGCATGGCTGCAGCTTTTTGCTATGTGTAACCCACATAAAATGAGGGTAGCACTTTAAGGACTGATACGTATGAGGAGAGATGGACAGCCTGCCCAACCAATCGAAATGCACAGGTCCCAGTATGCTTTGGCCAATGGGAAAGCAGCCTGCCGCTGTATGTCCCACCCACCTGCTCTGTGTCCCCTGCTACGTGTGTGTAGTCGCGTGCTGGCAGGAGAAAAAGAGAGCTGCGCTGCAAAACTTTGATCTCTGAGAAACTGAAGTTTTTGAGCTGGAAAAAGTATTAGATATAAGTTGCAACCAACTGTGCTGCACATAAGTTCGCTGGTTATCAGCTACCTTTCATGTTAAAAGTAGCCAAAGTGAGTAAACAGGCGAATGCTGCAGTTTTCTGGCGACTTTAGAAAGTACCGCGTGGAGCTAAACTGTTAGCCTTCATTAGCTCTAGTTGTTATCAACTGCCTGAAAGTTCATCTCAATCTGCTTCCAGAAGTAAAGTAACACTTGAAGCGCAACTTATGTTTATTTTCCTTCACGTCGTATTACTGTCATTAAAGAAAAAAACCATACCCTGTTACGTTATTTAGAGCCCCGCATGTTCCCGAAACACCGAGAGACACCATACCATTGTCTTCGGCCGTGATGCACTGAGATCTAGTGATGGTAAATTTGATTCTTTTTACTGAATCGAGTTTTAATGAGTCACTCACCAAAGTGAATCGGGTTTTTTGAGTCATTTGAGTCACTGAGTCAGTTGACCAGAGAGTGCAAAAATGTACATTTTCACTCAAACTTAATTTGTTTCTCTTTTAATGTAAATCCTACTGCTAAGATGAGTGATTCTTAAAGAAAAAACTATTTTATATAGCAAAAAAGAGCAAAAGAATTTCTAAAGGGAACATTTATTTTGTTTATTTTTATTTTATTAGTAT